>WEDG01002168.1:0-30886 GCA_017591395.1 Schistocephalus solidus
TCCGACGATGTCCACTGTATGCTCATGGGAAAGTTGAGCAGGGACGGTGACTTGCGCGTGATTTAGTTTAAAGTGATAGTAGACTTGCGCTGCATCTACCGCACTCTCTCCCTCCTCCCCACCTGAGCCCGGTGTCAAGACAGAGTCAAAAGACCGGAGGCGGGAGAGGACGCAGGTGGCTGGCGCGGCTGGGTCCCCTATGTCCTAGCCGCCCCTAGGCGTGCCACCACACCTCCATGTTCGGCATTTGTTATGGGAGCGCAACCCGAATAACACACACACGAAAGTTTGACCGTCGTTGTCCGACGATGTCCACCGTATGCTCCATGGGAAAGTGGAGCAGAGACGGTGACTTGCGCGTGATTTTTGTTTATAGTGATAGTAGACTTGCGCTGCATCTAGCACACTCACTCCTCCTCCCCACCTGAGCCGAGTAGGGTGGGGGTACACACACACACACACTATACCAAACCCCTATGGTATGGCATGCACTGCCATACATCAAGAATGTGTCAGAAACGACTGAGCGCATTGCTGCGGGACTAGGTGCCGGAATTGCACACCAGTCCAAAGCTAGCGTGCACAGCCCGGACATTAAAATCAAGGATGGATTAAATCCTAATTAGCAGTCGGGTGTAGTCTATCACATTCCGTGCCAAAACTGTTTAAGTAACTACACAGAACAGACTGGACGTATACTTATGTCGCACATACACGAGCAGAAGTTGGCTGTGAGACGGGGTGACGACTTACCACAAGTGGCTCTCCACACCAGCGAAACGGGTCACGAGTTTGACTTCGCATCTACGAGGATAATCGTCAACGCCAGAAGCAAGACAAGTCGAGAATTGATTGAAGCCTGGGCCTTCGATAAGAACTCGATCTATTGATCTGGCACCGGCGTACAGAGTCTTGCGCGGTCACCTCCGGACTGTTGGCACTGGTGTCTGATTCGGCCCCGCCCTCTATAACTTGCTGGTCTTTTTGCCGCTTTTATCTTTGACGATGGACGTAGAGTTCGAAAGTTCAGACGAATAAAGCCGTGATTCCAGCGAGCGAACAACCTCCTTCTTCTTTAATTAGGCATGCTAGAGTGACTGATCGTTACTAGACTATGCTTTCTAGAAATCAATTTGAGGTACAACAAAAAAGCACCGTGTGGCAGAAACTGTGGAGCGTACAAAAAAATAACTCGTCATATCAAAAGTGAAACTGATGAAGTTATTCGACAAATAGACTGCACACGAAACAACTGTACAAGGAAATCGTCAGACGACAAACTGGAACACATTGTAGGGACGGCCACGTCAGACCGGCACCTCACAGGAAGGCTATCACGCAAAGATGTTGCAAAAAAGCCTAGAAACGGATTGAGAATCCTGGAGGAAGCTCGCGTAGCGTCCTGTGGCATGATCTGTTGTGCTTGAAAGGATATAAAACGTGACAGAAGAAACATCTGGACGGAGAGCTCCAAATCAACGGACGGGCAGTCCTTCCATACTTGGACCCATTGTTAACGCACTTCTTGGACGCGCATTTAGAGAGTTAAAGACCTTCAAATCAACGCTGTTATACCACGACGGATAAAAAAACGGAGAAATCAGAAGGGCACCGGCTGCTCCTTCCAAGGCGTCTTCGAGGCCAGCTCAGAGTGTTTCTGCGAATCAACTGCACATCGAAAGGCTCGTCCATAAAACACAATGAACACCGATGCCTCGGAGGGGAGGGAGGGGCAGTAGCGACTTACAGTGAATTATGGTACAGTAACGACAAATTGTCCAGCGTCAACCTCACTCTTTATTTTTCAAAGAATTGCATAAATGGCGTAAGAGAAACGTATTTAAAAGAGACAACGCATAGGGTTAGTGTCATCTTCTTATGTTAAAGCGTTTTAGGTTTAAACAAGTAGTCTCATTAAAATATCAAACAGATCGGCTATACTGAAGGCATGCTGAGTCATTTTGACAAGGTTTTCTGCTCACTTTGTGCCCCATGGCGCCATGTTTAGCTTACTCTCATTGTATTCGTCGGCCACATGTAGCTCGGTTTCTTACGGCCGTTTCAATGTAAGCATTCAAAAGACAATACATGCACGAGCTGACATGTCAGATCACACCTGAACGACTCAAATTAGTTTATGGCCGTCACAAAACGGGCAATATGCAGTACACAGTATTTACTCGAATTTTAATGTTAAAAAGAAACAATAGATAATACATAAACAACTTTTGTTGCTATGACGAAGATATGATCGACGGACCAAGGATTTTACTCCCTTGCATTGTGGAATTCTCAATCATATCTATCATCAATGACATTTTTAGTTCTAGCGCTGGCACGCATTTCTTCAGAACTGCTTCTCGGATGTCACCAATTTGTTTCTACCATGAAAATATCAGTGATAATTCAAAGTCAAATGACAAAAATGTATGATATAATAATAATATGATTCACTGTTATGTTAATAAATATATAGGAAGAATTCTACCGCTCAAAGTAATATTGTTGTGATCATATATTTTTACCTTGTAGATATTACGGTAGCTAGGATTCCTAAGATTGATACTAATATCTTGCTTCAGCAGTTTATAGAAATAACTAGGAAAAAGTAAAAGACAATACGTTATAAACTGGTAAAATCCCTACTGGCATTATTATTACTGTTATTGCTTTGGCCAATACGACCACTCCTGTCAGCATGATTTTAATTCTATTAACATTGCTGTTTATTACAGCAGTAATGACTGAGATGAAGTAAACACGACCACTAACACAAGAGCTTTAAGATGCTTTTACATTTCAACTTCGTGCTTAAAACCCGTTATCAGTGACAGCAGCATAAACTTATAATTCGTGTACAAGTGGATGCCGTATTTGTAAGATGTGGGTGCTAGGTTCCCTTCCTTCGTCGATGATGGTGGCTGACGGTGCGATAATTGCTTGGGGGCTGGTATTCGAGAAGTTACTCGCCCATTATTTTAACCTATCACCTCGGATGCGCATTTGGGCAGATAACACCTAGAATAAAAACGCTAATTGCCCTGTTTTCACGAACTTTGACATACTTTTTGGTTATTTGGTTTGCTTCAAGGAGACAGGAAAAACATCACCGGGATGAACATTGAACTGAAAGTGATGGTGTGTGAACATTCACCTCACTTCGTTAAAAGCTTTTTTCTAACCTTCTCTGACAAATCTAATCTTGAGTCTGCCACTCACATGTTCATATGCCGGTTGACGAATCATGGCCATGTTCAACAGTAAAAGCCATAGAGGCAACACATTCGCCTGTGCTGATGAATGCCTTCAGGAACTTTTCACATCACGAATTGCAAGGAGGTGTTAGAGAATCTTTCCTCCAGTAAAAAATTATTACATTGATCCTTTCGGTATCTTTCAAATCTGTATGTGTAAATCAAGCAAAAATGACGAAAGTGTTATTTGCCTATATGATTGGCGATGTGAACGATTGGACGTACTGTCCAGTGTTTCTCACACAATATGAGACTGCAAATTACACTTTGCGTATAACCGCAAACAAACTAAATAGTGTATACAGGTCTAGTGGCTTCTTACTGCACGAAACTCAACATTGTACAGATACAAGCCTTGAAAAATATTGTTTTCTAACCTCCAGTGCAATAAATTGAAAAAGAACTTCCCGTCTGCCGCTCTTAAACACGTCGATATTTGACACAACATTGGTATATCTGAAAAAGGTCTGCGGCACTTAATACCAATGGACTACGGAAACTCACACTATATTCGGGTTTTGTGCATGTTGCATATATAATGCAAAAACTGTATGAACTGATGAGGAGTCAGTCCTGTATCAGAGGAATGGCCGTAAATTATCTTCTTAACTCATTGAAAATGACTGAAACTTTGACATATCTGAGTGAATCAATCCTTCAATTTTCCACTATTTACTGTTCGCGTTTGCCGCTGAGCTACACGTCCGGGAAGCAGGCATGTATAGGGGGTTCGGGACTCTAAACACCTGAATAATTAATAGATTCGAGAAAAGCATGTGTAGGCATCGGATGAATAAATGCACAAGCATGCTGAGGATCCTCCCAAGAAAGGTTTGTATCAGCGCTAGTGCTGCGAATAGGTTCATTAACAAGTTCAAATTTTCGACTTCAATATTCGGGCCGGAGCCTTTGCGGCATCTTCCTTAGAGGAAATTCGCGAATGCACAGAAAAGCGGTAGAAATCACAATGTTATATGGGCAAGGTGCGCAGACGCTATACGAAAGCCGATTAACGATAAAAAATAATTTCACCTTAGCTACATGAGCAGAATTTGCCAGGCCGTAAGACCCTCGAGGGAACGGGAATTGTCCTGGATTCCAGCCAAGTAATTTCATGTAGATTCACGGTGGAAAGCCTATATCTTGAAACCGGAATATATGGCCCGCTCATAGCGACTGTTCATTTCACACCTTTACGGGTGATCCCCCTTGAGCACAAGATCGCCACGAGCTTGTTTTCTTGCCAGTTTTTATCGGGAATAAAAGTAATAATACTTCGTCGCTCCCCGATCGGTTACAGGACTCGCTCGTCCCATTGTGCCTAAGGTTAACTCTAGAGCCCCACCAGCAGCCACAGAGCATCTTGTGATAGAGGCAGAACGACATGATCGACAAAGACAAGGGAGACTGGAATGACCATTTCTGGCTTATTAGTCGTCATCAGCCAGCCACACCCAACCCCGGGCGCTGCGGGGCCCGAGGCTCGAACTCACGACCTTGTTGGGCAGACGTCCAACGCTCTAGTCACTGTGCCACAAGCTCGTTGTCTTGCCGGTTTCGATCGGATATAATAATATTGGTAGTTGTGTGCTGACTGATCGGATACAAGACTGACTCGACCCGTTGTGCCTTGGTGGTAACACATGAGCAACGCAATCGGCTACTAAACAGCTATTTGTGTTGGCTGAATGTTATTACCGACAAAGACAAGGGAGACTCGAATGGCTATTTCTGGCTCATTAGCCGTAATCAGCCAGCCATATCCAAACCCAGGCGCAGCGGCACCCGAGCCTTGAAATCGCGATCTTGGTGGACAGAAGTCCAACGCTCTAATCACTCCGCCACTAGCTTGTTTTCTTGTCGTTGTCTACCGGGAATATTAAAACTGATAGTTGGGCGCTCACTGATCGATTACAGGACTCCCTCGACCCGTTGTGCCTTGGTGTAATCTCAAGTGCCATGCATGCAGCCAGTGAGCAGTTAGTGATATTGGATGAATAAATAACCGAAAAAGACAAGAGAGACTGGACTGGACATTTATGGCTTATTAGCCATCATCAGCCAATCATACCCAAATTCAGGCGCTGCGGCGCCCGAGGCTCGAACTCGCTACCTCGTTGGGCAGAAGTCCAACGCTCCAGTCACTGCGCCACGAAATCGTTGTCTTATGGGTTTTGATCATGATAAATAATATTGTTAGTTTTGCGCTAACTGATCGGTTAAAGGACTTACTCGACCCGTTGTCCCTTGAGGTTAACTTACGAGCCCCGAAGAAACCACTGTAGAAGCTTATGATATAGGCTTAATGATATTATTGACAAAGACTAGGAAAACTGGAAAGGCCATTGCCGGCTTATTAGCCGTCATCAGACGGCTATACCAAACCCCAGGCACTATGGCGCCCGACGCTCGAAATCGCGAGCTTGTTGGGCAAAAGCTCAGGGCTCTACACCACTGCACCACTAGCTTGTTTTCTTGCCAGTTTCTATCGGGAATATAAGCAATAATACTTCGTCGCACCCCGATCGGTTACAGGACTCGCTCGTCCCATTGTGCCTAAGGGTTAACCCTAGAGCCCCACTTGCAGCAACGGAGCATCTAGTGATAGAGGCAGAATGATATGAACGACAAAGACAAAGGAGACTGGAATGACCATTTCTGGCTTATTAGTCGTCATCAGCCGGCCACAACCAACCCCGGGCGCAGCGGTGCCCGAGGCTCGAACTCACGACCTTGTTAGGCAGACGTCCAACCCTCTAGTCACTGTGCCACTAGCTCGTTGTCTTGCCTGTTTCGATCCGGAATAATAATATTGGTAGTTGGGTGCTAACTGATCGGTTACAAGACTGACTCGACCCGTTGGGCCTTGGTGTTAACCCATGAGCCACGCAATCGGCCACTAAACAGCTATTTGTGTTGGCTGAATGTTATTACCGACAAGGACAAGGCAGACTCGAATGGCTATTTCTGGCTAATTAGCCATAATCAAACAGCCATACCCAAACCCAGGCGCAGCGGCACCCGAGCCGCGAACTCGCGATCTTGGTGGGCAGAAGTCCAACGCTCTACCCACTGCGCGGAAATTCGCGAATGCATAGAAAAGCGGTAGAAATCACGTCTTTATATTGGAAAGGTGCGCAGACACAATACGAAAGCCGATTTTCAATCACTAATACTTTCACCTTAGCTACATGAGCAGAATTTTCAACGTGAATTAAGGAGAGAGTATGCCAGGCCGTAAGACCCTCGAGGGAACGGGAATTGTCCTGGATTCCAGCCAAGTAAACTCAGGTAGGTTCAGGGTGGAAAGCCTACATCTTGAAATCGGAATATATGGCCCGCTCATAGCGACTGTTAATTCCGACGCCTTTACGCGTGATCCCCCTTAAGCACAAGATAGTCTCTTCAAGGATACACCGAGCAACTCACTCCGGCTCTTGCATCTCAACCGTCGAGCACTAGAGGACCTCAGTAATAATCTGTATGCGCAGCACACTATTGTAAATGCTGTGAAAGCCATTATCCAAGCAATTTGAACAGCCACGACCCAGTTTAACAACATGTTTCCTGAAAGTAAATGTAAGTATGAATGTTGATGCGAGACTGCAGATCCAATTGCGTTTTGCCCTTTTGTTTTATTTGTATGGAGACAACAGAAAGAGAAACAAAACATGCTTTTAAAAATGACTTTCGTAAAGTAATCCCGCAAACAAAAAAGGTAGAGACAAATTAAAAGAGGTCAGTCTGTGAAAAATAAGAAAATTAAAAACAAACAACAGCTGTATAAAAGCAGTGTCAAAGTTCAGAGTACACATGCATTCATTCAGTTTTGAAACCCAGAGTGATAGTAAAAAACGTAGCTAACGTACAGAAATAATGGAAGGGCGCTTTATAAATCCCCATCGGTGACAGAATTTTTGGGATTTCGCTGTCATAGGAGGTCCAAATTCTAAAAAATTGAAAAAACCGATAACTTATCCTACTTATTTTGCTATCCAATGTTATAACCTCAAAATGACAACCGAATTATCACACGTTATTTATAACAGACGCTTGCAGCACAACTGATAGTTGGGTGCTCACTGATCGATTACAGGACTCCCTCGACCCGTTGTGCCTTGGTGTGATCTCAATGCCCATGCAAGCAGCAACTGAGCAGCAAGTGATATTGGATGAATGAATAACCGAAAAAGACAAGAGAGACTGGACTGGACATTTATGGCTTATAAGCCGTCATCAGCCAGCCAAACCCAGCCCTACGCGCTGCGGCGCCCGAGGCTCAAACTCGTGACCGTGTTGTGCAGAAGTCAAACGCTATACCCAATGCGCCACAACGTCGTTGTCTTGCTGGTTTCGTTTGGAAAAAAATTAAAATGGTATTTGGGGTCTTACTGATCGGTTACAGGTCTAACTCGACCCCTGGTGCCTTGGTGGTAATTCAAGAGCCACGCAAGCAGCCACTGAGCAGCTAGTGATAACCGACAAAGACAAGGGAGACTGGACTGGACATTTATGGCTTATAAGCCGTCATCAGCCAGCCATACTCAACCCTAGGTGCTGCGTCGCCTGAGGCTCAAATTTGTGACCTTGTTGTGCAGAAGTCCAACGCTATACCCAATGCATCACAACGTCGTTGTCTTGCTGGTTTCGTTTGGAAAAAAATTAAAATGGTATTTGGGGTCTTACTGATCGGTTACAGGTCTAACTCGAACCCCTGGTGCCTTGGTGTTAATTCAATAGCCACGCAAGCAGCCACTGAGCAGCTAGCGATATTGGATGAATAAATAACCGACAAAGACAAGGGAGACTGGACTGGACATTTATGGCTTATAAGCGGTCATCAGCCAGCCATATCTAAACACAGGCGCTGCGGCGCCCGAGGCTCGAACTCGCTACCTTGTTGGACAGAAGTCAAACACTCCAGTCACTGCGCCACGAAATCGTTGTCTTATGGGTTTTGATGATGATAAATAAAATTGTTAGTTGTGCGCTAACTGATCGGTTAAAAAACTTACTCGACCCGTTGTCCCTTGGGGTTAACTTAAGATCCCCGAAAGAAACCACTGAGTAGTTTATGATATAGGCTTAATGATATTATTGACAAAGACTAGGAAAACTGGAATGGCCATTGTCGGCTTATTAGCCGCCATCAGACGGCTATACCAAACCCCAGGCACTGTGGCACCCGACGCTCGAAATTGCGAGCTTGTTGGGCAAAAGCTCAGGGCTCTACCCACTGCGCCACGAGCTTGTTTTCTTGCCAGTTTCTATCGGTAATATAAGCAATAATACTTCGTCGCTCCCCGATCGGTTACAGGACTCACTCGTCCCATTGTGCCTAAGGGTTAACTCTAGAGCCCACCAGCAGCCAAAGAGCATCTAGTGATAGAGGCAGAATGATATGAACGACAAAGACAAAGGAGACTCGACTGACCATTTCTGGCTTAATTGTCGTCATCAGCCGGCCACACCCAACCCCGGGCGCTGCGGTGCCCGAGGCTTGAACTCACGACCTTGTTGGGCCGACGTTTAACGCTCTAGTCACTGTGCCACGAGCTCGTTGTTTTGCTGGTTGCGATCGGGAATAATAATATTGGTAATTGGGTGCTAACTGATCGGTTACAGGACTGACTCGACCTGTTGTGCCTTGGTGGTAACCCATGAGCCACGCAATTGGCCACTAAGCAGCTATTTGTGTTGTCAGCTTGTAAATATCTACAGAACCTCCCAGTGAAATACAATCTGATAATTGTAGGCATTTTCCCCCCTCCTCTTATGCTACTCCTTCTGCTTCTACACCCCCTACTACACCTCCTTACTTGCGGTATATTTATTTGTTGATGGTTGTGGTGAGCCTGATTTTTGACGTTGTGTTATGATTTTTTGCATTCGCGTAGCGGCATAATTCGTCGCAGCATATGATGGGATGGATATGTTGGGAATGCAAGTGGGGGAAGACTACGGGGGATCATGAGCACCGTTACGAAGGAGCGTGGCAGATGTGGAATTGGAGGCATCAGTTGGTGTCTCCCGAGTGCTGCAGTTAATCCAAAGATTACAATGAGACCGATGCTTGCCTAGAATGTTTGCTGACACTGTGAGCATGTTGTTTGCTATTAGGGTTTGGCGTTGTGATGCGGGGCTGTTGGGATTTGCGAGCAATGAGATTGTCTTTAACAATGGTTATGTGGTTGGTTTAACAGATCAATGCTCATGTTCGGTCTGGCGGCTCACAGGCTGGTCGGACACGTGCGGGGTCCTCTCAGTTAGCTGGGTTCATGCGGAGTTGCTTCAAGGCCCATGTAGGGTGCCCATGTAGCAGCACACTTAGCTTCCTTGTTAACGGGAACCCGTTTCCGCATCTGCATAGAAGAGTCGTTTGGATCGTCGCTCGTTATCCACCCTCAAGACTTGACAGCTCCAGTGCAGTTGCAGTTGTCTCAACAGGGCGTAGATACTGAGTGGGCCTGTTCGTTCTAGCACTTCCGTTTTTGTGCTCTGGTTCTGCCATCTAAAATTTAGTACACACCGAAGAGCTTATAGGCCTGCTTCTAGAACACCTTCCAGGTCTCCATTCCATAGAGCAGGGTCGACAAGATGACAGCTTTGCACATCTTCAGCTTGGTGCTGAGATGGTGAGCGATGGCTTGGCTGGCTTTGAAGATTCGGAGGGTCATCTGTTCGTGGATTTTTTTGATGCGGGGGAGGATGCTTCACGGGTAGGTGAAGGTGCACACTTCTTGCAGTTGGACGCCATTGACGATGATTTAAGATGCATCGTAGGTGGTGATGGGCAGTGGGTGTTGCATGAACACTGTTTTCCCGTGATGATGGTCAAGCCTAAATTGTGGTAGGTGTCGGCAAAGGGGTACATGCTCCTTTGCTTGTGCACTTCTGTCGTTGCCTTGAGAGCACAATGTTCAGTGAAGAGAAGTTCGTGGACGGTATTTGCGGAGACATGCGAGTGGAAGTGAATCCAACGATTATTGATGAGTTGGCCTTCCATCCTGCAGATGCTGCTGCTCCCAGCGCGTTCGTCAAGATAGGCGTCCACTAACATGGCAGAGAACATGATACTGAAGTGCATAGACGCAAGGATGCAGCCCTGCTTCACTCCGTTGGTTAGAGCCATTGTCGTTGAGACGGCTCCGTTATCCGTGGCGGGTGCAATTATGCCATCGTGGAGCTGATGCGCCATGTGAATAAACCTCTCGGGACAGCCGAACTGCTAGGTAGTGTATGCCAATGTAATTAAACTCATGGCAGTAGAGCGTGTGGTTATTCAGTATATTCTGCCAAGAGGATAAACTATGTTTCATCAAGGCTTTTACAACTTCAAGGATTATTCTTCTTCACGCAGCTTGTGTTTGTGAGCATTTTCAGTCGTGGTAGGTCTACTAGCAGAATATTTGTGGGTTCGGAACGCAGTAAATGTACGAAAAAGAGGGTATTCAAGATAAATAGGTTATTGTTGCTCGGCTAATGCAAAGACATAAAAATGGTCCATTTTATTAATTTCGGGTTTTGGTCTCTGATGGATATTGAAATATTGAGCATGCCCGCATCGTCATCAAAAATGTACGTACAGAAAGACTTTGCATTGCTGGGGAGTTTACAATTAAAAAAGCTGGACAACAGAGATTGGACTTACCAGACGGTAAAAAACCGACGTTCAAGGATCTGCTAGTGTCTCAGACGTGGCTGGACTACTTCACTAGTATTATTCTTCTGAAGATATGTTCGCAGATTGCAGCCAGGGCATGAATATTTGTGTACAAATCTGTGTTCCAATTGCGTGATTTCTGTTACTATGTTTCTGCCATGTTTGACTGACTGAGTGAGGGAAGGCATTCCCCCGTCCTCCTCCTCCTCCTCCTCCTCCTCCTCCTCCTCCTCCTCCTCCTTCTCCTCCTCTCCAATAACACAATTTTCCTTCACCAATTAGCTGTTTTCGGAGCAAATAATCTGCCTGCGTCGAATTTTATGTAACGGATAACCCGGCCTCACTGTTATGCAGTGCATATTGTAGGCGAAATGAATACAACTCGCTGCAGTAGAGCGTGTGGGAAATCAATATATTCTAATGATAGGATGAACTATTAATCGTCCTATCTTTCAGGACTAGTCAGTTTATTTGACTTCATGCAGTGTTCATCTGTCAGGCGTCGCAGACGGTGTAACAGTGATGTTTATTAAGCATATGCTACGTATATATGCTTTTTTTCAAACGTTCTGTCATCCACAATGCAAAAATCTGCTAGATGCTTTACTCGTTCGTTTTCCACAAATTACGAAACATATTATAATATATTCTAAATACTCACCAGAAGATTTTTTAGCATAATGCAGTAATCCATCGTAAATTCAACGAATCTTATTTAAGTCTTTACATTAAAATGACAATTTTCATTTAACTCTTGCTTGCGTGAAGGCGAAATCTATCCAAAATAACTGCGAACGAAAACATTATTATTTGCATAATTGGTACCATAGGATTACACTGAAAATGCAAAATGCAAGGCAAGTAGATGGTAGCAAAATGTAATCAGTTGTAATCACGCACAAAAATACCACGCTGCTATCAAATATTTAGATGTGCTGTGCACAATATATAACTTGCCAGTTATGTCCGTGTTAAACCAAAATCGCATACGCAATACAGCATTTATTACTGCTTGGTCGTCTAACACTTCCTCTTGCATACAAAAGGGTTGATCGCACTAGACTTCACGGCAACAGCTCTGCATTCGACACTCGTCTCTGTTTTCTGGAGCAAGCCGGGGCGTTCAAGCGAGTTAAGCGGCAGGTACCAGCTCTACCTCAATACTTCTGGGGAGCTCTTTTCCATGGAAGGCACTGGGGTAATGCTTTCAAATCTGCAGCCTTCCAGCAGGTACGAGTTTGCACTGCACGCGTTTTGGAAAAATGACACGCCAGTTCCTCTCGACGCCTGGACCTCGGCACGAACCCCACCACGTGGTAATCCACTTTTAATGCCTGATAATACATATTCAGCTATTTCATGTAAAAAGATTATTCCTGCTATGACCCTGTATAATTAGTACGTTGCTCTACAGAAAACCATGGTAAGGACCACAACGCTTTCTCCATTTGGTCCCTACTGCAGCATAGAAAAGCCTCATGAAGGTGTTTTATGTCACGTGAAATGGTTGACAGTGTACATATGAGTTAACCCATTTGTGTGTTTGAGCGAATACACCTTCGAATTCTGTGGTCGTTGTACGAGAAAAATGCCGAAGGTACTGATCGGATCCGGGACACACTAGTCCTTTTCAACCTTGAGGCTAACTCTTCAGCCCAGCCAGCAGCCGCACAGTAGCTAGTATTATAGGCAGATGAGCATTGCCGACAAAGGGGGGAAGAATGGTCATTCCTGGTTCATTCGCTGTCATCAGCTAGCCATACCCACCCACAAGGCGTTCGCCACCCAAGACTCGAATCGCGACCTGTGGATTAGCAGTTCAACCCAAATTATCGAGAAAATCGAATAGACTTGTTCTAGAACGCATCCAGGAAGGTGCTAATGCAAGCGATCAAATAACGATAGTATTCGTCTGAGTTATGTGATTCTAAATCAAACGCGTTGTGATAGCAAAAATCCGGGTCGAAAAAATAAACGAAATTCATTTTTTCTATTGCATCTTCTTACTGTCATAGGCGAGATGTTGAAAGACTGTCTAAAATGAGGACACTATAACATGCCAAGAACTAAGCACACATTGAACCGTGCCTTGAGGATATATTGTGCAAAGTTTAACAAAGATAACCCTTTACATATAGCAGAATTTCTGGACCATATTGAAATGCCGTACCGGTTATACACGCATGTTGACAGAGAATAATAATTAGCATGTAAACGAGTCATTAACACACTAAAAAGATAGATCAGAAAGACTTCGAAATGCCTACACGGAAATGAAAACATGTCAACAGAAATTAAAATTTACTACGAGAAGACGGAATAAATCATGAAGTTAATATGATTTATAGCAGGAATTATATGTAGGAAACCCTTCAAAACACTTTGCAGTGAAACGCAATGCACACAATGCAAAAAATACGGATCATCTCCTATTACCATGGTAGGGATGAAGCGGTAAAAATCGTTAAAGGAACTCCCATGAAAAGTTTGGGGGCGAACAATAGGGCAGCCGTCAAATGAGTCCATAACTTTGCACCATCTGTCAGGGATTTGCATTGACCCTAGAACACCAAAGTAGAACAGGTGTCAATTTGTAATTCATGGAAGACATGAGGCGGGATAGTTACAATTTCAATAGATTACAGGTCCACAGAAGAGTAGACTGAAAATTTTCACTGCGAATCTCAATTCCTTTCATAATTAAGTTTCACTGATTATGGCAACCATGGGCAAACGTTAATTGACCGCGAATCAAGTATCTCGTTCTTTACGCACATGGCCATATCTCCGACATGGCTAAATTCTTTCTCAGTCATGAATCTGCTGAGTGCAAGATTTTAGACTGAAAATAAGGCATAACTATATTTGTGCAAGGTTGTGATTAAAATGTACGGTTTCTCTCAATCTGTTAAATATTCATAGGACTGAACTAAAGTGAACCCAAATTAATTGTAAATATAGAAATTTAGTTCACTTCAGACAGGATGCCTTGCATTCTTATATCTGCAGGCGATGACTCATCTCTGAAGTTGGTGTGGCAGAAAGGAGGCAGCAAGCATAAATGTCGTGGCTCTCAGAAGGTGGCAGCATAAGAAAAACATATGCTTTAATCCACCTGCTCTTCATCATCATCAATACAAACTTTTATTACTCATTTGAAATCAAAATATCTACTCGTTTTGGAATCGGCTTAGAAGCATCCGTAAATTTTTCTTAACGGTCACCCGATCCTAATTGCTGTGTGATGTGTATTGCAGGCTAAATGAATGCAACACACTGATTTAGAGTGTGTGCTGATTCGAAATATTCCGCCGAGATGATAGAATACTAAGTTGGGGACTTTGGCTGATTTGATAGCCTCATTTGACCCACTTGTTAAATAATCGCCAGCCTTCACCTTGCTGGTGTGTGTTCGAATCCCACCGAGGTTGCCGATTTGTTCACAATTGGGTCAAATGATAAAATATTTGTCGACACTTCATGGATTAATCATCCGCACGCAGTTTTCATTTGTGGGCAGTTCCAGTTGTGGTAAATCTGCCGAGCAGAATACCTGCCGGTTAACTAGTCGCGAAAGGCATACGGTAAACAGTCTATGGTTGTTCAGTTAAGGCAAGAAGATAAAACCGCTCATCTGTGATTGATGCATAATCTCTGTCCCCTCAGCGGTAGCCCGTCAAGTCTTTAAAAGACCTACCTAAAACGCACTGCTATGCCATGGGCATTTTAGAGAGAGTTTATTCAGAATAAATGGTTTATAGTTATGCGGGTAATGTAAAGATATAAAGTGGCTCACCGTATTAATAACAGACTTCTGTTCCTGTTGTATATTGGAATAATACATGACTAAAGAAAGCAAGACAAAATGAAAAACCACTGCCAGTAGAGTTTAAATTTAAGGAGGCAGAAGACAATTTTTCGCCTGAGAGAAGTGGATAAAATAGTGGATTTTGACACCAAGAGGTAATTTTCACTTTCATATTTTGCTGTTATTTTGCATGTTATGTTACAAGTGTCAGCTAATAACAACGTGTGATAATTCGGTTGTCATTTGGAGGTTATAACATTAGATAGCAAATTAACTAGCATAAATTCTCGATTTACCTTTTTTAGAATTTGAACCTTCCTATGACAGCGATATACCAACAATTCTGTCACAAACGGGGAATATAAAAAGCGCCCTTCCATTATCTCTCTACGTTAGCTACGTTTTTCACTTTCACTCTGGGTTTCAAAACAGAATGAATGCATGGGTGCTCTGAACTTCGACACTGCTTTTATACAGCTGTTGTTTGTTTCTCATTTTCTTATTTGTCACAGACTGACCTCTTTTTAATTTTTCTCTACCTTTTTTGTTTGCGGGATTACTTTACGAAAGTCATTTTTAAAAGCATGTTTTGTTTCTCTTTCTGTTGTCTCCATACAAATAAAACAAAAGGGCAAAACGCAATTGGATCTGCAGTCTCGCATCAACATTCGGCTTTCGTATTGTGTCTGCGCACCTTTCCAATATAAAGACGTGATTTCTACCGCTTTTCTATGCATTCGCGAATTTCCGCGCAGTGGGTAGAGCGTTGGACTTCTGCCCACCAAGATCGCGAGTTCGCGGCTCGGGTGCCGCTGCGCCTGGGTTTGGGTATGGCTGTCTGATTATGGCTAATTAGCCAGAAATAGCAATTCGAGTCTCCCTTGTCTTTGTCGGTAATAACATTCAGCCAACACAAATAGCTGTTTAGTGGCCGATTGCGTGGCTCATGGGTTAACACCAAGGCCCAACGGGTCGAGTCAGTCTTGTAACCGATCAGTTAGCACCCAACTACCAATATTATTATTCCGGATCGAAATAGGCAAGACAACGAGCTTGTGGCACAGTGACTAGAGGGTTGGACGTCTGCCTAACAAGGTCGTGAGTTCGAGCCTCGGGCACCGCTGCGCCCGGGGTTGGTTGTGCCGGCTGATGACGACTAATAAGCCAGAAATGGTCATTCCAGTCTCCTTTGTCTTTGTCGTTCATATCATTCTGCCTCTATCACTAGATGCTCCGTTGCTGCAAGTGGGGCTCTAGGGTTAACCCTTAGGCACAATGGGACGAGCGAGTCCTGTAACCGATCGGGGTGCGACGAAGTATTATTGCTTATATTCCCGATAGAAACTGGCAAGAAAACAAGCTAGTGGTGCAGTGGGTAGAGCCCTGAGCTTTTGCCCAACAAGCTCGCGATTTCGAGCGTCGGGCGCCACAGTGCCTGGGGTTTGGTATAGCCGTCTGATGACGGCTAATAAGCCGGCAATGGCCTTTCCAGTTTTCCTAGTCCTTTGTCAATAATATCATTAAGCCTATATCATAAGCTTCTAAAGTGGTTTCTTCGGGGCTCGTAAGTTAACCTCAAGGGACAACGGGTCGAGTAAGTCCTTTAACCGATCAGTTAGCGCACAACTAACAATATTATTTATCATGATCAAAACCCATAAGACAACGATTTCGTGAGCAGTGACTGGAGCGTTGGACTTCTGTCCAACAAGGTAGCGAGTTCGAGCCTCAGGCGCCACAGCGCCTGAATTTGGGTATGATTGGCTGATGACGGCTAATAAGCCATAAATGTCCAGTCCAGTCTCTCTTGTCTTTTTCGGTTATTTATTCATCCAATAACACTAACTGCTCAGTGGCTGCATGCATGGCACTTGAGATTACACCAAGGCACAACGGGTCGAGGGAGTCCTGTAATCGATCAGTGAGCGCCCAACTATCAGTTTTAATATTCCCGGTAGACAACGACAAGACAACAAGCTAGTGGCGGAGTGATTAGAGCGTTGGACTTCTGACCACCAAGATCGCGATTTCAAGGCTCGGGTGCCGCTGCGCCTGGGATTGGGTATGGCTGGCTGATGACAACTTATAAGCAAGAAATGACCATTCTAGTCTCCCTTATCTTTGTCGGTTATGTCATTCTGCTTGTATCCCTAGCTGCGCTGTGGCTGCTGGTAGGGCTCTTGAGTAAACCGGAAGGCACATCGGGAGGAGTGAGGCCTGTAACCGATCGAAGAGCGCCCAACAATTATTGCTTATATTTACGATCGAAAATTGCAAGACACCGAGCTCGTAGCGCAGTGGCTAGGGCTTTGGACTTCTGCCCTACAAGGTCACGAGTTTGAGCCTCGGGCGCCGCAGCGCCTAGGGTTGGGTTTGGCTGGCTGATGACGGCTTATAAGCCATAAATCTCCAGTCCAGTCTCCATTGTCTTTGTCGGTTATATATTTATCCAATATTACTAACTGCTCAATGGCTGCTTGCGTGGCTCTTGAATTACCACCAAGGCACAACGGGTCGAGTTAGACCTGTAACCGATCAGTGAGACCCCAAATACCATTTTAAATTTTTTCCAAATGAAACCAGCGAGACAACGACGTTGTGGCGCATTGGGTATAGCGTTTGACTTCTGCACAACACGGTCACGAGTTTGAGCCTCGGGCGCCGCAGCGCGTAGGGCTGGGTTTGGCTGGCTGATGACGGCTTATAAGCCATAAATGTCCAGTCCAGTCTCTCTTGTCTTTTTCGGTTATTCATTCATCCAATATCACTAGCTGCTCAGTTGCTGCTTGCATGGGCATTGAGATCACACCAAGGCACAACAGGTCGAGGGAGTCCTGTAATCGATCAGTGAGCACCCAACTATCAGTTGTGCTGCAAGCGTCTGTTATAAATAACGTGTGATAATTCGGTTGTCATTTTGAGGTTATAACATTGGATAGCAAAATAAGTAGGATAAATTATCGGTTTTCAATTTTTTAGAATTTGGACCTCCCTATGACAGCGATACCCCAACAATTTTGTCGCCGATGGGGATTTATATAGCGCCCTTCCATTATCTCTCTACGTTAGCTACGTTTTTCACTATCACTCTGGGTTTCAAAACTGAATGAATGCATGTGTGCTCTGAACTTTGAAACTGCTTTTATACAGCTGTTGTTTGTTTTTAATTTTCATATTTGTCACAGACTGACCTCTTTTAATTTGTCTCTACCTTTTTTTCTTTTTTCCAATATCACTTGCTGCTCAGTTGCTGCTTGCATGGCACTTGAGATTACACCAAGGCACAACGGGTCGAGAGAGTCCTGTAATCGATCAGTGAGCACCCAACTATCAGTTGTGCTGCAAGCGTCTGTTATAAATAACTTGTGATAATTCGGTTTTCATTTTGAGGTTATAACATTGGATAGCAAAATAAGTAGAATAAATTATTGGTTTTTTCAATTTTTTAGAATTTGGACCTCCCTATGACAGCGAAATCCCAACAATTATATCGCCAACAGGGATTTTAAAAGCGCCCTTCCATTATCTCTATACGTAAGCTACGTTTTTCACTATCACTCTGGGTTTCAAAACTGAATGAATGCATGTGTGCTCTGAACTTTGCAGTGCGATTTATACAGCTGTTGTTTGTTTCTAATTTTCTTATTTGTCACAGACTGACCTCTTTTAATTTTTCTCTACCTTTTTCTAATTCGGGATTAATTTTCGAAAGTCATTTTTAAAAGCATGTTTTGTTTCTCTTTCTGTGGTCTCCATACAAATAAAACAAATGGGCAAAACGCAGTTGGAACTGCAGTCTCGCATCAACATTCATACTAACATTTACTTTCAGGAAACATGTTGTTAAACTGGGTCCTGGCTGTTCAAATTGCTTGGATAATGGCTTTCACAGCATTTACAATAGTATGCTGCGCATACAGATTATTACTGAGGTCCTCTAGTGCTTGACGGTTGAGATGCAAGAGCCGGAGTGAGTTGCTCGGTGTGTCCTTGAAGAGACTATCTTGTGCTTAAGGGGGATCACGCGTAAAGGCGTCGGAATTAACAGTCGCTATGAGCGGGCCATATATTCCGATTTCAAGATGTAGGCTTTCCACCCTGAATGTACCTGAGTTTACTTGGCTGGAATCCAGGACAATTCCCGTTCCCTCGAGGGTCTTTCGGCACTGGCATACTCTCTCCTTAATTCACGTTGAAAATTCTGCTCATGTAGCTAAGGTGAAATTATTGGTGATTGAAAATCGGCTTTCGTATAGTGTCTGCGCACCTTTCCCATATAACGACGTGATTTCTACCGCTTTTCTATGCATTCGCGAATTTCCGCGCAGTGGGTAGAGCGTTGGACTTCTGTCCACCAAGATCGCGAGTTCGCGGCTCGGGTGCCGCTGCGCCTGGGTTTGGATATGGCTGGCTGATTACGGCTAATTAGCCAGAAATAGCCATTCGAGTCTCCCTTGTCTTTGTCGGTAATAACATTCAGCCAACACAAATAGCTGTTTAGTGGCCGATTGCGTTGCTCATGTGTTACCACCAAGGCACAACGGGTGGAGTCAGTCCTGTAACCGATCAGTCAGCACCCAAATACCAATATTATTATATCCGATCGAAACCGGCAAGACAACGAGCTCGTGGCACAGTGACTAGAGCGTTGGACGTCTGCCCAACAAGGTCGTGAGTTCGAGCCTCGGGCACCGCAGCGCCCGGGGTTGGGTGTGGCTGGCTGATGACGACTAATAAGCCAGAAATGGTCATTCCAGTCTCCCTTGTCTTTGTCGATCATGTCGTTCTGGCTCTATCACAAGATGCTCTGTGGCTGCTGGTGGGGCTCTAGAGTTAACCTTAGGCACAATGGGACGAGCGAGTCCTGTAACCGATCGGGGAGCGACGAAGTATTATTACTTTTATTCCCGATAGAAACTGGCAAGAAAACAAGCTCGTGGCGATCTTGTGCTCAAGGGGGATCACCCGTAAAGGTGCGAAACGAACAGTCGCTATGAGCGGGCCATATATTCTGGTTTCAAGATATAGGCTTTCCACCATGAATCTACATGAATTTACTTGGCTGGAATCCAGGACAATTCCCGTTCCCTCGATGGTCTTACGGCCTGGCAAATTTTGCTCATGTAGCTAAGGTGAAATTATTTTTTATCGTTAATCGGCTTTCGTATAGCGTCTGTGCACCTTGCCCATATAACATTGTGATTTCTACCGCTTTTCTGTGCATTCGCGAATTTCCTCTAAGGAAGATGCCGCAAAGGCTCCGGCCCGAATATTGAAGTCGAAAATTGAACTTGTTAATGAACCTATTCGCAGCACTAGCGCTGATACAAACCTTTCTTGGGAGGATCCTCAGCATGCTTGTGCATTTATTCATCCGATGCCTACACATGCTTTTCTCGAATCTATTAATTATTCAGGTGTTAGAGTCCCGAACCCCCTATACATGCCTGCTTCCCGGACGTGTAGCTCAGCGGCAAACGCGAACAGTAAATAGTGGAAAATTGAAGGATTGATTCACTCAGATATGTCAAAGTTTCAGTCATTTTCAATGAGTTAAGAAGATAATTTACGGCCATTCCTCTGATACAGGACTGACTCCTCATCAGTTCATACAGTTTTTGCATTATATATGCAACATGCACAAAACCCGAATATAGTGTGAGTTTCCGTAGTCCATTGGTATTAAGTGCCGCAGACCTTTTTCAGATATACCAATGTTGTGTCAAATATCGACGTGTTTAAGAGCGGCAGACGGGAAGTTCTTTTTCAATTTATTGCACTGGAGGTTAGAAAACAATATTTTTCAAGGCTTGTATCTGTACAATGTTGAGTTTCGTGCAGTAAGAAGCCACTAGACCTGTATACACTATTTAGTTTGTTTGCGGTTATACGCAAAGTGTAATTTGCAGTCTCATATTGTGTGAGAAACACTGGACAGTACGTCCAATCGTTCACATCGCCAATCATATAGGCAAATAACACTTTCGTCATTTTTGCTTGATTTTCCCATACCGATTTGAAAGATACCGAAAGGATCAATGTAATACTTTTTAAACTGGAAGAAAGTTTCTCTAAAACCTCCTTGCAGTTCGTGATGTGAGAAGTTCCTGAAAGCATTCATCAGCACAGGCGAATGTGTTGCCTCTATGGCTTTTACTGTTGAAGATGGCCATGATTTGTCGACCGGCATATGAACATGTGAGTGGCAGACTCAAGATTAGATTTGTCAGAGAAGGTTAGAAAAAAGCTTTTAACGAAGTGAGGTGAATGTTCACACACCATCACTTTCAGTTCAATGTTCATCCCGGTGATGTTTTTCCTGTCTCCTTGAAGCAACCAAATAACCAAAAAGTATGTCAAAGTTCGTGAAAACAGGGCAATTAGCGTTTTTATTCTAGGTGTTATCTGCCCAAATGCGCATCCGAGGTGATAGGTTAAAATAATGGGCGAGTAACTTCTCGAATACCAGCCCCCAAGCAATTATCGCACCGTCAGCCACCATCATCGACGAAGGAAGGGAACCTAGCACCCACATCTTACAAATACGGCATCCACTTGTACACGAATTATAAGTTTATGCTGCTGTCACTGATAACGGGTTTAAGCACGAAGTTGAAATGTAAAGCATCTTAAGCTCTTGTGTTAGTGGTCGTGTTTACTTCATCTCAGTCATTACTGCTGTAATAAACAGCAATGTTAATAGAATTAAAATCATGCTGACAGGAGTGGTCGTATTGGCCAAAGCAATAACAGTAATAATAATGCCAGTAGGGATTTTACCAGTTTATAACGTATTGTCTTTTACTTTTTCCTAGTTATTTCTATAAACTGCTGAAGCAAGATATTAGTATCAATCTTAGGAATCCTAGCTACCGTAATATCTACAAGGTAAAAATATATGATCACAACAATATTACTTTGAGCGGTAGAATTCTTCCTATATATTTATTAACATAACAGTGAATCATATTATTATTATATCATACATTTTTGTCATTTGACTTTGAATTATCACTGATATTGTCATGGTAGAAACAAATTGGTGACATCCGAGAAGCAGTTCTGAAGAAATGCGTGCCAGCGCTAGAACTAAAAATGTCATTGATGATAGATATGATTGAGAATTCCACAATGCAAGGGAGTAAAATCCTTGGTCCGTCGATCGTATCTTCGTCATAGCAACGAAAGTTGTTTATGTATTATCTATTGTTTCTTTTTAACATTAAAATTCGAGTAAATACTGTGTACTGCATATTGCCCGTTTTGTGACGGCCATAAACTAATTTGAGTCGTTCCGGGTGTGATCGACATGTCAGCTCGATGCATGTATTGTCTTTTGAATGCTTACATTGAAACGGCCGTAGAAACCGAGCTACATGTGGCCGACGAATACAATGAGAGTAAGCTAAACATGGCGCCATGGGGCACAAAGTGAGCAGAAAACCTTGTCAAAATGACTCAGCATGCCTTCAGTATAGCCGATCTGTTTGATATTTTAATGAGACTACTTGTTTAAACCTAAAACGCTTTAACATAAGAAGATGACACTAACCCTATGCGTTGTCTCTTTTAAATACGTTTCTCTTACGCCATTTATGCAATTCTTTGAAAAATAAAGAGTGAGGTTGACGCTGGACAATTTGTCGTTACTGTACCATAATTCACTGTAAGTCGCTACTGCCCCCTCCCCTCCCCCCTCCGAGGCATCGGTGTTCATTGTGTTTTATGGATGAGCCTTTCGATGTGCAGTTGATTCGCAGAAACACTCTGAGCTGGCCTCGAAGACGCCTTGGAAGGAGCAGCCGGTGCCCTTCTGATTTCTCCGTTTTTTTATCCGTCGTGTTATAACAGCGTTGATTTGAAGGTCTTTAACTCTCTAAATGCGCGTCCAAGAAGTGCGTTAACAATGGGTCCAAGTATGGAAGGACTGCCCGTCCGTTGATTTGGAGCTCTCCGTCCAGATGTTTCTTCTGTCACGTTATATATCCTTTCAAGCACAACAGATCATGCCACAGGACGCTACGCGAAGCTTCCTCCAGGATTCTCAATCCGTTTCTAGGCTTTTTGCAACATCTTTGCGTGATAGCCTTCCTGTGAGGGTGCCGGTCTGACGTGGCCGTCCCTACAATGTGTTCCAGTTTGTCGTCTGACGATTTCCTTGTACAGTTGTTTCGTGTGCAGTCTATTTGTCGAATAACTTCATCAGTTTCACTTTTGATATGACGAGTTATTTTTTTGTACGCTCCACAGTTTCTGCCACACGGTGCTTTTTTGTTGTACCTCAAATTGATTTCTAGAAAGCATAGTCTAGTAACGATCAGTCACTCTAGCATGCCTAATTAAAGAAGAAGGAGGTTGTTCGCTCGCTGGAATCACGGCTTTATTCGTCTGAACTTTCGAACTCTACGTCCATCATCAAAGATAAAAGCGGCAAAAAGACCAGCAAGTTATAGAGGGCGGGGCCGAATCGAGACACCAGTGCCAACAGTCCGGAGGTGACCGCGCAAGACTCTGTACGCCGGTGCCAGATCAATAGATCGAGTTCTTATCGAAGGCCCAGGCTTCAATCAATTCTCGACTTGTCTTGCTTCTGGCGTTGACGATTATCCTCGTATATGCGAAGTCAAACTCGTGACCCGTTTCGCTGGTGTGGAAAGCCACTTGTGGTAAGTCGTCACCCCGTCTCACAGCCAACTTCTGCTCGTGTATGTGCGACATAAGTATACGTCCAGTCTGTTCTGTGTAGTTACTTAAACAGTTTTGGCACGGGATGTGATAGACTACACCCGACTGCTAATTAGGATTTAATCCATCCTTGATTTTAATGTCCGGGCTGTGCACGCTAGCTTTTGGACTGGTGTGCAATTCCGGCACCTAGTCCCGCAGCAATGCGCTCAGTCGTTTCTGACACATTCTTGATGTATGGCAGTGCATGCCATACCATAGGGGTTTGGTATAGTGTGTGTGTGTGTGTACCCCCACCCTACTCGGCTCAGGTGGGGGAGGAGGAGTGAGTGTGCTAGATGCAGCGCAAGTCTACTATCACTATAAACAAAATCACGCGCAAGTCACCGTCTCTGCTCCACTTTCCCATGGAGCATACGGTGGACATCGTCGGACAACGACGGTCAAACTTTCGTGTGTGTGTTATTCGGGTTGCGCTCCCATAACAAATGCCGAACATGGAGGTGTGGTGGCACGCCTAGGGGCGGCTAGGACATAGGGGACCCAGCCGCGCCAGCCACCTGCGTCCTCTCCCGCCTCCGGTCTTTTGACTCTGTCTTGACACCGGGCTCAGGTGGGGGAGGAGGAGAGAGTGCGGTAGATGCAGCGCAAGTCTACTATCACTTTAAACTAAATCACGCGCAAGTCACCGTCCCTGCTCAACTTTCCCATGAGCATACAGTGGACATCGTCGGACTACGACGGTCGAACTGTCGTGTGTGTGTGTGTGTGTGTGTGTGTGTGTGTGTGTGTGTCACCGCTGTCACCACCACAACCACCATCAGCGATAGGGACTCCCTCCTAAACTGTCCTCATTGCAACCGCACATTCACCTCACGCATTGGCCTGGTCGGTCACTTGCGAATCCATCGTACAGAGACTGGTGAACCAGTGCCTGGAGCTCCAACACACAGCCGAGATCGCCGCCTCCACTGCCCTCACTGTCCTCGTGCATTCACTCATCGCATGGGCCTTTTTCGGTCACATGCGCATTCCTAAAAACCTGCGGTAAACCACCGGAGGCTAAGCTACATATGAACACACTATCTTCACCAATACATCGACCACACCTTCACAATCACCATGTACCTGAGTATATCACGGTTTCCTAGAAACCGTGGCTGGGAAGGCTGCTAATCTGACGCTTACACCGGACCACGACGTCGGCTCAGTGTATGTGTTGTGTGTGTCGAGTGGCTGACCAGTGGACTGGGGAGTCAGACGGCGATGGCTCCTCCATATCCCCTGAGTTAGTGAATCCTGGCGTGTGCGTTATGGGGGCCAGATCGTGCTGTGAGCGCGCGAAGACGGATACGCCGATCCGTCAGCCAATGCGCCCACTCCCACATCAGGCAACTGACCGGCTCGGACAGTAGTCTGACTGTGGGGGGGGAGAGAGTGAGGTCGACAGCTCAGCGCATTTTCCTCACTATAAACAATCTGACGCGCTTGAAACTATCACGGTGCGCTAAAAGCCGTGGCTTGGAAGGTTGCCAACTGACGGGATAACTCGGACCGCGAGGTCAGCCCAATGTGTGTTTTGTGTGAAGTGGCTGACTGGCGGACTGAGAGTCAGGCTGCAATGGCTCCTTCTGAATGTAGTCTTTATGGCACCCCCACTCTGTGGGATCCGAGCCAGGTGTTGTGGCACGCCCAGGGGCGGCTCCGGCCGCGACAGCCACATGTGCCCTCTCCCATCTCCGGTCTTCTTGACTGTGTCATGAGACCGGGCTCAGGTGGGGGAGGAAAAGAGAGTGCGGTAACGTTGAATGCCGCGGTTGGAAGGTTGCTAACTGACAATTACACTCAGACCTCGCAGTTAGTCCAATGTGTGTTGTGTGGAGTGGCTGACTGGTGGTCTGAGAGTCAGGCTGCGATGGCTCCTTCTTAACGTGACCGCTGGCTATCTCACACATGTGAGATGTAAGCCATTCAAACCCCCTGTTGTGTGAAATCCTGGTGCTTGTGTTTGGGGGCCAGGTCGTGTACGTAGTACACGTAGGCGAAGTCACTAGCAGCTGCGCCTGCTTTCCGCATCAGACAACTGACCGGCTCGGACAGTGGTCTGATTGTGGAGGTGGGGAGAGTGAGGTCGACAGCTCAGCGCATTTTCCCTCACTATAAACAATCTGACGCGCTTGAAACTATCACGGTGCGCTAAAGCCGTGGCTTGGAAGGTTGCCAACTGACGGGATAACTCGGACCGCGAGGTCAGCCCAATGTGTTTTTGTGTGAAGTGGCTGACTGGCGGACTGAGAGTCAGGGTTGCAATGGCTCCTTCTTAATGTAGCCTTTATGGCCTCCCACTCCGTGGGATCCGGAGCCAGGTGTGGTGGCACGCCCAGGGCGGCTCCGGCCGCGCCAGCCACCTGCGCCCTCTCCCATCTCCGGTCTTCTTGACTCTGTCTTGACACCGGCCCAGGTGGGGAGGAGGAGAGAGTGCGGTAGCTGCAGCGCAAGGCTACTATCACTTAAAACTAATTCACGCGCAAGTCACCGTCCCTGCCCCACCTGGTGTGGAGCATACGGTGGACCTCGTCGAAATCGACGGTCGAACTGCCGTGTGTGTGTGTGTACCTTCTTTGCCCCCTAAACGAGCCGCGCGGTAGATGCGTTAGACAAACACGAGGGCCAGCCTAGGGCACGACAGGCGTTATTAGGGTTGCGCTCCCATAACAAATGCCGAACATGGAGGTGTGGTGGCACGCCTAGGGGTGGCTAGGACATAGAGGACATAGCCGAGCCAGCCACCTGCGTCCTCTCCCGCCTCCGGTCCTCTTGACTCTGTCTTGACACCGGGCTCAGGTGTGGGAGATCGAGAGAGTGCGGTAGCTGCAGCGCAAGTCTACTATCACTTTAAACTCAATCACACGCAGGTCACCGTCCCTGCTCCACTTTCCCATGGAGCATACGGAGGACATCATCGGACTTCGACGGTCGAACTATCGTGTGTGTGTTGCCCCCTATACGGGCCACGTGGTAGATGCGTTGGGCCAACACGGGGGCCACATCAGGGTACGGCATGCGTTATTCGGTTTGCGCTCCGCTAACAAATGCCGAACATGGGAGGTGTGGTGGCACGCCTAGGGGCGGCTAGGACTACGGGGACCTGGAGGCGCCAGCCACCTGCGTCCTCTCCTGCCTCCGGTTTTCTTGACTCTGTCTTACACCGGGTTCAGTCGGTGGAGGAGGAGAGAGTGTGGTAGCTGCAGCGCAAGGCTACTATCACTTCAAACTAAATCACGTGCAAGTCACCGTCCCTGCTCAACTTTCCCATGAGCATACGGTGGACATCGTTGGACTACGACGGTCGAAATATCGTGTGTGGTCGCCCACTTCCGCATCAGACAACTAACCGGCTCGGACATTAGTCTGACTGTGGGGGTTGGGGAGAGAGTGAGTTTGACAGCTCAGCGCATTTTCCTCACTATAAACAATCTGACGCGATTGAAACTCTCACGGTGTGCTAAATGCCGTGGCTAGGAAGGATGCCAACTGACGGGATAACTCGGACCGCGTGGTCAGCCCAATGTGTGTTTTTTGTGGAGTGGCAGACTGGCGGATCGAGAGTTAGGCTGCAATGGCTCCTTCTTTATATGGCCTTTATGGCACTCCCACTCCGTGGGATCCGATTCAGGTGCGGTGGTACGCCCAGGGGCGGCTCCGGCTGTGCCAGCTACCTGCATCCTCTCCCACCTCCGGTCTTCTTGACTCCGTCATGACACCGTGTTCAGGTAGGGGAGGAGAAGATAGTGGGTAGCTGCAGAACAAGTCTACTATCACTAAAAACTAATTCACGAACAAGTCACCGTTCCATCACTACCCTTCCGTGGAGCATACGGTCGACATCGTCAAAATCGACGGTCGAAATATCATTGTGTGTGTGGGGTTTTTGGGGTACTTGTTAGCGGTAGCATTACACAGATGGCATTCGGTTGCTCCATTTGTCTCGTACAGGTGGTGAATGCCCCTGTGGCCGTCTCTAACTGCTACCCAGCTCTCACCTGTGGCTCCTCGAAGCTGGGTCTTCCCAGCGGCTACACCCCGGGCAACCGCCACGACCGACGGGCTACACCAGGTAAGGGTCTCCGGTGTTGTGTGTTTGTCTTCAAACCTGGTACGTCTGCTCCCTGCTCCCTGTTCATGCCTTCTATCGTCCTAACGGCCCTTCCTCATCTCTTTTTCCCACCCCACTCCCCTCTTCCCTCCTACTTCAACCTCCACCACCACCTCCTCTCTCGTCCTCTTCTTGCTCTTACTTCTACCACTTTTCTTCTCCCTCTATCCTCACCCTTCTCTCCTTTCCCACGGTGGAAAAGTCCTACGGCGAGGGCGACATGCAATCACGTAGGCGGCCCAAGCAAATCGGTCGTTCTCTCACTAACCCAAATCGTGACCCATAGTGGAGTTCGGTGGCCGCCTGGGTGACTAAGCAGCCCTATTTACGGATAGCACTGCTTACTCGCGTGGGAGGGTGCTAGAAAAAGTGCCCTGACGAAATGCGATCTGCCGGTTACGACGTGGACGGCGACGGCAGTACGAGCTGTCGTACATGCGTCTAGAAGATCTAAACAAGTGTCGACGTGACTTCCAATGCGTCACAGTCCTTCGGTGAGGACCCTCTCCGGCTGCTCGGGTGAGTCCGCTCACACTAGTAGCCTGGAATGTTCGTTCTCTTTTAGACAATCCTAGGAGAAACTGGCTGGGACGAAGGACGGCGCTAGTCGCTCGGGAACTGGCGCGCAACAAGGTTGACATTGCTGCTCTCAGCGAGACCTGATTCTCTGAACAGGGTCCGCTGGCGTAGGTGGGTGACGGCTACACCTTCTTCTGGAGCGGCCGACAAAAGGCAGAGCGACGCGACGCTGGTGTTGCCTTTGCCATTCTGAACGGCATCGTGGGACGTCTGCCCTGTCTATCACAGGGTATCAATGATCGCCTGATGAGCCTCCGCCTGCCTTTTCGTGGATACAAGTTCGCCACCATGATCAGTGCCTACGCTCTCACAATGACGAGCTCTGATGCGGCGAAGGACAAATTCTAAGAGGATCTACATTCCCTCTTGGCGACTGTGCCGAAGGCGGATAAGTTAATTGTCCATTGTGACTTTAACGCCCGCGTTTGCACAGACCGTGCCTCGTGGAGAGGAGTGCTGGGTCCTCATGGTCTCGCTGGCTTCAATGACAACGGTCTTTTTCTCCTGTGAACCTACGCCGAACACCGCCTTATTCTGACTAACACCTTCTTCCGCCTCCCAAAGCGGCAACAAGCAACCTGGGTACATCCTTGATCGAGACACTGGCACCTCTTGGACTATGTTCTCATCCGGAGGCGAGATAAACAGGACATGTATGTGATAAAGGTGATCCCCAATGCCGATGGATGGACAGGTCACCGCCGCGTCATCTCCAAGATGAGGCTCCGCCTGCAACCCCGAAGAAAGACCCCAAGGTAAGCGACTACAAGGTAAGTTAAATACTGTTTTGTTGAATGTGCCTTCTCACCAACTACATGTCAGCAACGAACTGGCCAACGGTCTAGCCAACCTTCCAGTCGCCGACGCGGACATTTCCGTGGAGAACCGCTGGTGTCAGCTGACAGACACCATCCAATCCACTGCCCTGGATTCCCTTGGCCGCGCACGTGGTCAGCACCATAACTGGTTAGATGACAACGACGCAGCTATCAATGCTCTGCTCGTCAAGAAGAACCAGTTACACAAAGCTTACATCGATCGCCCTACCGCTGCAAACACCACAACCTTCTACCGAAGTCACCGCCTTGTACAGCAACGGCTGTGGGAGATGCAGGATGCCTAGATGATCCGCAAAGCCGAGGAAATCCAAGGGTACGATGACCGAAACGAATAAAAGAACTTCTTCGCCACCACCAAGGCTGTCTACGGACCTTCCGTCAAAGGCGCCGCCCCTCTTCTCAGTACTAATGGCAGGACGCTGCTCACTGAGAAGACGCAAATCCTGACGCGATAGGCAGAACACTTTCGAAGAGTTTTCAACCCGCCCTCCACCACCTCCGCCGCAGCCATCAATCTCCTGCCTGAAGTAGAAATCAACGTCGACCTCGAGCTTCCGCCATATCTCCAAGAAATTATCAGGATTTCAAAGACGCCACAATTGTCCAACTCTACAAGAAGAAAGGGAACCGCCAACTCTGTGACAACCACCGAGGAATTCCGCTACTGAACATTACTGGAAAGATCTTCGCCCGCATTCTCCTCAGCCGCTTGAACGCTCACCTGGAGCAAGGACTGCTCCCGGAAAGCCAATGCGGCTTTCGACGACACAGAGGAACAATCGACATGATCTTCGCCCCGAGATCTGCATTGCCTACCGGATGGACGGCCGACTCCTCAACCAACGATGGATGCAGTTCCACTCGCGTTTCTCCACAGCCACCATTCACGAACTTCTATTCGCTGACGACTGCGCACTCAATACAAGAACAGAAGAGGAAATGCAAAAGGAGCATGGACCTCTTCACTGCCGCCTGTGACAATTTCGGACTTCGCAACACTGAGAAAAACGGGTTAGGATGCATCAACCGTCGCCCAACACTCTCTACACCGCAGCTCACATCAATCTCAATGGTGCCCAAATTAAATCTGTGGATACCTTTTCACGTATCTAGGCAGCAATCTCTCACGCAGCACTTAAGTCGACGATAAGATCGCCCATTGGATCGCTTAAGCTAGCCAAATCTTTGCACGCGTGCAAAAATGAGGTCTGGAATCGACCTGACATCCACATCAGCACCAAACACAAGATGTACAAAGCTGTCATATTGCCGACGCTACTGTATTGAGCGGAGACGTGGACGATCTACCGAAAGCAGACGTGGAAGCTCAACAACTTCCATCTCAGCTGTCTCCATAGAATACTAAAAGCTGAGCTGGCAGAGTACGGGATGGCGGACACGGAAGAGCTAGAATGAACAGGCATTCTCAGCATTAACGCTCAGTTAAAACAACTGCAACTGCGCTGGAGCGGAAAACCTTGTGCGGATGGACGACGAAAGGCTACCATAGCGACTCTTTTATGGAGATGTCGCCATGGGTTCTCGTCGACAAGGGGTCAAGTGTGACGCTACAAAGAAACTCTGAAGACCTCCCTGAAGCAATTGCGGATCAACACGGAGTCCTGGGAGGACCTTGTCCGGAATAGATCAGATTAGATGAGAACAGTGAAGACAGGGGCAGCAATCTACGAAGCCAGCAGGATCGCCACTGCCAAGATCAAAAGAGCGGCACGAAAGTCACCAGCGCCCCGAACCAACATCGCCAATGCCCAGACCCTTCCATTATGTCCACGCTGTAACCGCACCTTCCGCGCGCGAATCGGCCTGGTTGGACATCTTCGGACATCAAACCTGCTTTCAGTCGAACGATCCAGAGTTTGCGTCAAATTCTGCCAACCGCGA
>WEDG01002169.1:0-52520 GCA_017591395.1 Schistocephalus solidus
TGACCCATAGTGGAGTTCGGCAGCCGTCTGGGATGATGTCCGAGCAGCCCTGTTAGGAACGCTGCTTACCTCCTCGCGGAGAAGAGGGGCTAAGAAAAGGTGCCTTAAACAAATGCTAGGTATCACGTCTTCTGCAGCCGGCCTTGGCTCGCAGACGCAAAATGCGTGGTTGTAAAACTCAGGCAAACAACAATAATGCCCCCGTCCCAACCCCCTCGCCATACCCTCAGACTGCTCGGGTGAGTCCACTCACACTAGCAGCCTGGAGATGTTCGTTCCATTTTAGACAATCCTAGGAGCAACCACCGGCCGGAATGGAGGACGGTGCCTGATCGCTCGAACTGGCGCGCTACAAGGTGGACATTGCTGCTCTTTGCGAGACGGATTCTCAGGGCGGGGTCAGCTGTGGGAGATGGGTGCCGACACACCTTCTTCTGGAGCGGCCGGCCAAAGGCAGGCGACGCGACGCTGGTGTTGCCTTTTGCCATCGGAACGACATCGTGGGACTGTCTGCCCTGTCTGCCACAGGTATCAATGATCGTCTGATGAGCCTCCGCCTGCCTCTTTCGGGGAGACCAGTTCGCCACCATCATCAGCGCCTCACGCTCCCCAATGACGAGCTCTGATGCGGCGAAGGACAAATTCTACGAGGACCTGCACGCCCTGCTGGCGACTGTGCCGAAGGTGGACAAGTTAATTGTCCTTTGGTGACTTCCAACGCCCGCGTCGGGACGGACTACGCTGCCTGGCAGGAGTGCTGTCCCCACGGTCTGCAGCTGTAACGTTTACGGCCCTCTGCGCACGTGAACACCGTCTCCTGCTGACCAACACCTTCTTCTGCCTTTCGACGCGGGAGAAGCGTCACGTGGATGCACCTCGGTCGCGGCGCTGGTCATCTGCTGGACTATGTTCTCGTCCGGAGGTCGAGATCGACAGGACGTGCTGGTAACCAAGGCGATCCACGATGCCGATGGTTGGACAGATCACGCCTCGTCATCTCCCAGATGAGGGACTCCGACTGCAACCCCGACAGAAGGCCCCAAGGTAAGAGGCCGCCAGGTAAGTTAAATGCTCTTTTATTAAAGTTGCCTGCTCACTGTTTTGATTTCAGCAACCAAATAACCGAGAAACTGGAGGACCTGCATGCTCCAGCGATGAATACTGCTACCGTGGAGACGCGATGGGGTCAACTGCGAATGTCATCCAGTTCACGCCTCTGATGTGCCTCGGACGCGCACGCCGTCAACACCAGGACTGGTTTGACGACAATGACGCCGACATCAGCAACTTACTCGCGAGATAGAACTGGACTACACAAAAGCCTACATGGACCTTCGGACTGGCGCCACCAAAGCAGCCTTCTTCAGATGCCGCCGCCTTGTCAGCAACGGCTGCGAGAGATGCAGGATGCCTGGATGGATCAGAAAGCTGAGGAAATCAGGGTATGCGGACCGCAATGAAATGAAACTTCTTCAAAGCCATCAGAGGCCATCTGCGGTCTCGTGCATCAAAGGGACCGCACCGCTGCTCAGCTCTGACGGCACAACCTGCTGACAGAGAAATCGCAAATTCTGAGCGCTGGGCCGACGCACTGAAGTGTTCTCGATTGCTCATCAGCCATCTCCGATGCTGCCGTTGACGGCTCCCTCAAGTGGACACGAACAATGACCTGGATCTGCCGCCTTCCTGCCAGAAACCATCCGAGGCCGTGCAGCAGATTTCCAGCGGGAAAGCACACCCGAGGATCCGACGCAAATCCCCAGCCGAAAGTCTGCGCAAGCACGGTGGGCCCGGCTGATGGCAGAAACTCACGACGCTTCGAGGAGATGTGGCGCCACGACAAGCTGCTCCAGGAGTTTCAAAGAGCACGCGACCATCGTCCACCTCCACTGGCGGAAAGGGGGAACCGGCTCTCTGCTGATAAATACACGAGGGCATCTCGTTGCTCAACATCGCGAGAGAGATCTTCAGCGTATCCTTTCTCGGTCGTCTGAACGGTCACCTAGAGCAGGGGCCTGCTCGGAAAAGCTCAATGTGGCTTCCAACGACACGCGGAACAACCGACATGATCTTCGCCGCCCGCCAGCTACAAGAGAAGTGCCAGGAGATGCGAACTCACCTATACACTACCTTCGTGGATCTGACGAAAGCCTTTGACACGGTGAATCGCGACGGACTGTGGAAAGTCATGCAGAAATTCGGCTGTCCTGAGCGGTTCACGCACATGGTGCGTCAGCTTCATGACGGGATGACGGCGCGCGTCACTGACAACGGGACGGTATCCGAAGCATTCGCAGTGACCAACGGAGTGAAGCAGGCTGCGTATTGGCTCCCACCCTGTTCAGTCTCATGTTCTCGGCTATGCTGATGGACGCCTACCGTGATGAGCAGCCTGGGATCCGCATCGCCTACAGAACTGACGGACACCTTCTCAACAGTCGGCGTATGCAGGCTCCAACGCGCGTGTCTACGACTACAGTCCATGGCTTGCTCTGCGCGGACGACTGAGCCCTTAACACCGTGATGGAGGTGGACATGCAAAGGAGCATGGACCTCTTCGCCGAAGGCTGCACCGATTTTTGATTAACAATCAGTACAGCCAAAACGGTTGTCATGCACCAGCCGCCACCCAGCGCGGAATGCAATGCTCCCTCGAATTAATGTCAACGGTGCTCAACTCAAAAACGTGGAAACCTTCGCTTATCTAGGAAGCACGCTGTCACGCAACACGAGAATCGATGACGAGGTTGGCACAACGGATCTCCAAAGCTAGTCAGGCCTTCATCCGGGCTGCAGGCCTCCGTGTGGAATCGCCACGGTATTCACCTGAACACCAAACTGAAGATGTACAAGGCCGTCGTCTTGACAACACTCCTTAACGGAGCGGAGACATGGACCATCTACTCGAACCAAAGCCATGAAGCTGAATCACTTCCATCTCACCTGCCTCCGCAGAATACTGAAGCTGAGATGCAAACAGGATCCCGGACACGGGAAAGTCCTTGAGCGGACCGGAATCCTGAGCATCTGCGCCATGCTAAGGCAAATGCGACTGCGATGGAGCGGCCACCTGGTTAGAATGGACGACGAGCGACTACCCAAAAGACTTTTCTACGGAGATGTCGCTACGGGTGCTCGCCGAAAGGGAGGTCAAGAACGACGCTACAAGGACACTTTGAAGAAATCGCTGAAGCAACCGCAAATCAATCTGGCGACCTGGGAGGACCTCGCCCAGGAAGGACTGGCAAAGAGAAGATCCGTGAAGACTGGTTCAGCAATGTATGAGGCCAACCGGATCGCCGCTGCCAAGGCGAAAAGAGCGGCACGAAAGTCACCAGCGCCCTGGCCCAACACCGTCGATGTCCAGGCTCAGCCATCATCCCCGCGCTGTCAACGCATCTTTCCACGCGTGAATTGGCCTGGTTGAACATCATCGGACGCAATGCACCAACAATCCGATAGCTCCAACTTCTGTGTCAAATTCTGCCAAACCCCTCATTCAGACTCCCCCACCCTCACTCCTGGCATCAATTCCATTACTCCCACCATCATAGAGACCACATCCCTCTACTCATCGCCTGGTACCCCCAACACCGCAACCACCACCGCCTTCGCGGTCACTACCACCACCACCGTCAGCGATGGGGACTCTTTACTAAACTGTCCTGAATGCGACCGCACATCCACCTCATGCAACGGCCTGGTCAGTCACCTGCGAATCCATCGCACAGAGGCTGGTTAACCAGTGGCTTGGTCTCCGACATATAGTCGCCGCGCCCGCCTCCACTGCACTCACTGCTTCCGCACAATTACACACCGCATGGGCCTATAATGACACATGCGCCTCCATGACAACCTGCGGAAAGCACCGGAGGCTAAGCCACATCAGTGCACACCATCTACACTAATGCATAGACAACAACCTCAAAATCATCATTACGTACCTGATAAAATCACGGTCTCCTAGAAACTGTGGTTTGGAAGGCTGCCAATCTGACGCTTACAGCAGACCATGCCGTCGGCCCAGTGTATGTGTTGTGTGTGTCGAGTGGCTGACCAGTGGACTGGGAGTCAGACGGCGATTGCACCTCCACATCCCCTAATTAGGTAAATCCTTTCGTGTGCGTTATATGGTCCAGGTCGTGCTGTGGCGCGCGAAGACAGGTACGCCTACCCGTCAGCCAATGCGCACACTCACATATCAGACAACTGACTGGCTCGGATGGTGGTCATAATGTGGGGTTTGACTGTGGGGGTGGGGGAGAGAGTGAGGACAACAGCTCAGTACATGTTCCTCACTACGAACAATCTGACGCAATTAAAACTATCACGGTGTGCTAAAAGCCGTGGCTTGGAAGGTTGCCAACTGACTGGATAACTCGGACCGCATGGTCAGCCCAATGTGTGTTTTGTGTGAAGTGGCTGGCTAGCGGACTGAGAGTCAGCTTGCAAGGGCTCCTTCTTAATGTGGCCTTTATGGCACTCTCACTCCATGGGATCCGAGCCAGGTATGGTAATACACCCAAGGGCGGCTTCAGCCGCGCCAGCCACCTGTGCCCTCTCCCATCTCTGGTCTTCTTGACTCTGTCTTGACACCGGGCTCAGGTGGTGCAGGAGGAGAGAATGCGGTAGCTGCAGCGCAAGGCTACTATCACTTGAAAACCAATTCACGCGCAAGTTACCGTCCCCGTACCACCTGGTGAGGAGCATACGGTGGACCTCGTTGAAATCGAGGATCTAACGGTCGTGTGTGTTTGTGTGTGTGTGTGCCCCCTAAACGGGCCACGTGGTAGATGCGTTGTACCAACACGGGGCCACATAAGGGCACGGCAGGCGTTATTCGGGTTGCGCTCCATAACAAATGCCGAACATGTAGGTGTGGTGGCACGCCTAGATGCGTTGTACCAACACGGGGCCACAAAAGGCACGGCAGGCGTTATTCGGGTTGCGCTCCGCCAGCAAATGCCGAACATGGGAGGTGTGGTGGCACGCCCAGGTGCGGCTAGGACATAGGGGACCCGGCCGTGCAAGCCACCTGTGCCCTCTCCCATCTCCGGTATTCTTGACCCTGTCTTGACACCGGGCTCAGGTGGTGCAGGAGGAGAGAATGCGGTAGCTGCAGCGCAAGGCTTCTATCACTTGTAAACCAATTCACGCGCAAGTTACCGTCCCCGCACCACCTGGTGAGGAGCATACGGTGGACCTCGTCGAAATCAAGGATCTAACGGTCGTGTGTGTTTGTGTGTGTGTGTGCTCCCTAAACGGGCTACGTGGTAGATGCGTTGTACCAACACGGGGCTACATAAGGGCACGGCAGGCGTTATTCGGGTTGCGCTCCCATAACAAATGCCGAACATGTAGGTGTGGTGGCACGCCTAGGGGTGGCTAGGACTTAGGGGACCCAGTCGCGCCAGCCACCTGCGTCCTCTCCTGCCTCCAGTTTTCTTGACTCTGTCTTGACACCGTGCTCAGGTGGGGGAGGAGGAGAGAGTGCGGTAGCTGCAGCACAAAGCTACTATCACTTAAAACTAATTCACGCGCAAGTCACCGTCCCTGCTCCACCCTTCAGGAGCATACGGTGGACATCGTCGGACTACGACGGTCGAACTATCGTGTGTGTGTTTGTTGTGTGTGTGTGGGGTGACGGGGTTTTAGTTAGGGTTAGCACCACACAGATAGCATTTGTTCGCTCCATTTGTCTCGTAAAGGTGTTGATTGCTCCTGTGGCCACCTCTAACTGGTAACCAACTCTCACCTGTGGCTCCTTAAAAATGGGTTCTTCCCAGCGGTCATACCCCAGGCAACCGTCACGACCGGTGGGCTTAACCAGGTGAGGTGTGATGGTGCTCCAGGCACTGGCTCACCGGTCTCAGTACGATGTATTCGCAAGTGACCTACCAGGCCGACGCGTGAGGTGAATGTGCGGTCGCATTCAGGACAGTTTAGTAGAGAGTCCCCATCGCTGATGGTGGTGGTGATAGTGAAGGCGGTGGTGGTTGCGGTGTTGGGGGTAACAGGCGATGAGTAGAGGGATGTGGTCTCTATGATGGTGGGAGTAATGGAATTGATGCCAGGAGTGAGGGTGGGGGAGTCTGAATGAGGTTTGGCAGAATTTGACACAGAAGTTGGAGCTATCGGATTGTTGGTGCATTGCGTCCGATGATGTTCAACCAGGCCAATTGACGCGCGGAAGATGCGTTGACAGCGCGGGGATGATGGCTGAGCCTGGACATCGACGGTGTTGGGCCAGGGCGCTGGTGACTTTCGTGCCGCTCTTTTCGCCTTGGCAGCGGCGATCTGGTTGGCCTTATACAATGCTGAACCAGTCCTCACGGATCTTCTCTATGCCATTCCTTCCTGGGCGAGGTCCTCCCAGGTCGCCAGATTGATTTGCGGTTGCTTCAGCGATTTCTTCAAAGTGTCCTTGTAGCGTCGTTCTTGACCTCCCTTTCGACGAGCACCCATAGCGACATCTCCGTAGAAAAGTCTTTTAGGTAGTCGCTCGTCGTCCACTCACAACAGGTGGCCGCTCCATCGCAGTCGCATTTGCCTAAGCATGGCGCAGACGCTCAGGATTCCGGTCCGCTCAAGGACTTTTTTATCCGGGATCCTGTTTTGCATCTCAGCTTCAGTATTCTGCGGAGGCAGGTGAGATGGAAGTGATTCAGCTTCATGGCTTGGTTCGAGTAGACGGTCCATGTCTCCGCTCCGTTAAGGAGTGTTGTCAAGACGACGGCCTTGTACATCTTCAGTTTGGTGTTCAGGTGAATACCGTGGCGATTCCACACGGAGGCCTGCAGCCGGATGAAGGCCTGACTGGCTTTGGAGATCCGTTGTACAACCTCGTCATCGATTCTCGTGTTGCGTGACAACGTGCTTCCTAGATAAGCGAAGGTTTCCACGTTTTTGAGTTAAGTACCGTTGACATTAATTCGGGGAGCATTGTATTCCACGCTGGGTGGTGGCTGGTGCATGACAACCGTTTTGGCTGTACTGATTGTTAATCCAAAATCGATGCAGCCTTCGGCGAAGAGGTCCATGCTCCTTTGCATGTCCACCTCCATCACGGTGTTAAGGGCTCAGTCGTCCGCGCAGAGCAAGCCATGGACTGTAGTCGTTGACACGCACGTTGAAACCTGCATACGCCAACTGTTGAGAAGGTGTCCGTCAGTTCTTTAGGCGATGCGGATCGCAGGCTGTTCATCACGGTATGCGTACATCAGCATAGCCGAGAACATGATACTGAACAGGGTGGGAGCTAATACGCATCCCTGCTTCACTCCGTTGGTAACTGCGAATGCTTCCGATACCGTCCCGTTGTCAGTGACGCGCGCCGTCATCCCGTCATGAAGCTGACGCACCATGTGCGTGAAACCGCTCAGGACAGCCGAATTTCTGCATGACTTTCCACAGTCCGTCGCGATTCACCGTGTCAAAGGCTTTCGTCAGATCCACGAAGGTAGTGTATAGGTGAGTTCGCATCTCCTGGCACTCATCACACAGAGGGTTTTGGGTGATAAGCGAGAATAGGAAGCCTTCTAATCCGTAGCCTTGAACTAATTCTTAGGGAGGTTTAAGATCAGGGTTAGATAAAAGTTTAAAATGAAGGTTTATGTTAGTGTTAGCGTTAGGGCAGGGGATGAGTTACCCACCTCCCCTCCTGGAACGTTGCGCAAGGCCTTCTGTGTTACGGTTAAGAGTTGAAATTCCCGTGTCCCATCGGGTCTCCGGCCCGACAACAACGGGCCCCCAATTGTCCTCATGCGCATGGAGGAGTAGAAGTGGGGTGACCGTGCGCTTCTGAACACAATTTAACAATGAACATCAAAATCTGTATGCATCATAAAGACAGTAAATGCAATTATGTACGTGAAGCAGGCAATCTTTGATTACCTGTTGCTGGCTTCGACAGGTACATTGGCTATCAACCAATGTTTCAGACCCTTTTTACCATGGAAACGCTTCAGCCCACGGTTGACGTTGTATAAGGCCATCCATCTAAAATTTACTTTTCGTCCATCAGCTTTAAACATTGATAATTCAACCATTGTAGGGCCCAACGTCCACTGCACGCCCAACGGAGTGGGCGCGAGACCGGTGTCTTAAGTGAGAATTAATTAGAGGTGGACTTGTGCGGCACCACAGTCCCTTTCTCCTCGCTTGACCGCCTTGTTTCGATAACACGACAATGTCAGAAGGACCGGGGTTGGACTCGGATACAGTGGTTGACAAAGCCAAACGGTACGTCTGCGCATGCTACATGCACGCCCAAGTGCCACTAAGCATCTCGGATATCATATCGATAAGAATGCCATAAAAACGATACTAGGAGTCATTAAAGCTTTACTTGCAGGACTGGAAAGACCGAGTTATGCCATCTGTGGAAAGCCTTATAAAAGAGGGCTCCTAGCGCGCCGCGATAAATGTAGACGTACCCCATATTGATCGCTGAGCGAAATGCGCTATTTGACTGTCAGAGTTTGTCACGCAACTGGTACTTAGCCTCCTCTACTACAAGTTCATAAAGGATCAAAACGAAGCAGACTATGACAGGATGCATGAATAGCCTGCTTGCTGGCTGGTTGGTAGACGGAGTGAGCAGTCCCTCAAGACGGAGAAATGATGTTAAGTAACTGCAGACTCACGGTTAAGCAAGGGCTGGAATATGGGTGAGGACATGTCACCGGACAGCGAGTAAGAGCCTGCCTTCGGAGCCGGGCGCTTGGGGATAATGCCATCTGTGGGAGAGCTGAGGACCGTCTGGACGCATGCCAAGATCGCCTGGTTGCTCAGATCGCCGACGTAAGTTCGCCCAGTCAAATGGTCCCCCATCTGACGTCTTTGATTCTTGCTCGTTTTTTTCCTGCTCTGAATTATATAATTTACGAAAAAAATAAAAAATAACGACTCGGAATCTGAGAAGAGGAATTAGACTGCTCATCGGATCTCACTTGTTCCTTCGTCTGCACCATGAATTGGCGCGTAACATCTGCTGGCCGGTGTGAGATGTTGATAACAATTTTGCTGGCCATGTATTCTGCTACGTACGCTCTATACGATTTAGAGGATCAAGCGTTTGGTGAGCCTCCCCTGTGTGTTTTCTGTGGGTGACCACAGTGACGCCGATTAATGAAGGTTTTAGCGTCACCGTTTGTGACTCAAATACCACAGCTTCAATAATCGGTCGTTCGGGCGCCCACATAACGTTTTAGTTCCTGTGAGAGGCCTTCGCTTGTGTGTCATCTCACTTTGTTTTTTTTCCAAAATGCTTAAACAACGACCATTCCACACAGCTGCCCATGCTTCAAGTCGATTACATCGTCCCTCTCCCTATCTGGTCAGTTGCGTCGTCTGATTTGCGGCTCTCAGAACTTGCCTGTCCCACGAGCGCCAATTGATTGGCCTCAGCCAGTCGGCCGTCAAATCACACGGGACAATTTAGGCGAATAAAAACTACGACAAATGATAGCTAGCAGGCCGACGTTCCAACAGGGCAACAAAGGCGCATTGGTCTCCGAATAAGATGTGGATGCAGAAGTTGACCGGGGCATTAATCGCGCCGTTTGACAGAGGAAGGTAACATTTTAGAAAATAAATAGAAAACACTTGTCATTTAATGGCCAACGGGGGAGGGATGCACCTCTTCAAGCTCCAGCACGCCGACAGCACCTAATGAGTTTGACTGCAGGGAAGAGAGACAAAGTCGAAAATGCAGATGTGTACACTCAGCCCTGAATTATGGTGCAAGGTCGCTTGTTGATAGAAGCAAACAGGCGCGTTCTAGGAAGTAGTTCAAGAGGAGAAGATACAACCCCTGGAAGGGAAAGTTTACTGGCCTGACGTTTTGAATTCGAACTCGGAGCCATCGTCAGGGCCAGTGGAAGATCGAGGCAGCAGGTGCGCAGGCCTCGCCTGAACATCAGTCACGAGGGGAGGGCGCGGGTGACCAGCGGCAGCGTGTCAAATGGCTGAGCAATTATCACTGTAACATCCGATCCGGATGATGAAATCACGGCATTAACGACTTGGATGCGGACCACCAAGCCATCCTCGCACTCCCAGCCGTGAGCACTAGAGTTGCTAATTGTAGTACGCATGTGATGGCATGGCCTCTACTGGCTAAAGAAATACTGCGTACCTGGTGCTTCTATTACACTTTTCTGCGACCGTCTCTGCTGGTGGGTTTGAGTAAGTATACAAAACGTCAGCCCAATAACTCCCTATTCCGGTGAACACATCTTCTCTTACTGAAGACGACTTGAAATAAGGGAATCGGGGTAATAGGGGGTCTTTTAGGAGAGAAAACGTGATAATCTTCAATATAGAAAAAGGACAAGCACTAATATACGCTGCATGCTTGTTTCAATATACTAACAGCACGAAGATAATTTAGGGGAGCGAAGTACAGACATTCGTTCCCTACCAAAGTACGATGTTCGATAAGTTAAAGGTCCACAAACCAGAGGGTAGTTGAATGGGTAAACCTTTACTGGGACAGGGGGTTAACAGGCAGCACCACTTGCAGTTGCAGCTAACCAGGCAAGTGGGTGTAAGTGTCCGCAGTATACATTTGTTAACCCCTAGAACGTGTATACCCAGTCGCTTGTTGCCAATCGGCGAATGACGCAGCACCGATTGGCTAGGGCCAACTGTCGCATAGTCCTAGCAGCGAATTGACAGGGAGCGTGAGGCTAACAGAAAGGCACCATAATAAAGCGGTGACACGGACTGCCACGGACGTGCACCTAAGGCTACCCTTCACTCTCACCGTTCGCAGCAATTATTGCTATGAACAGTCGTTGTTGGTTAACCTCTTACTGTTGTCTGGTACAAAAGCAGACTGACCTCTAGAGTTGCAACATACAAGTGGTTACTAGCACCAATTTCCTAAATTTACCTATACCCCTTTTAGATGGCATTTAGTCCATCAGAGAAGGACAGTTTTTTTCCCTGAAAAGTGGTAAACGGTGAAATCGAACAGGGCTTGAAACCTCAGGCACCCAAAGTGGACCTGTGTCCAAGCCTATTTCAATGTACTAAGGATTCATTGCAGCAGCCAGCAAGAACGAGTCCGGTACCGTCATGGTCAAACTCCCAGGCTTCCATAAGTCACACATGAAGAGCTAACAGCAGAAGCTAACCGTAGCTACAACATGCTCGGTAAGGATGCCTTGTATGACCGACTAAACCAGACATGGGAAAAGGAACCGTCCAGAATACATGTGTCTCTGCGCTACATTCCAAGGAAATTATGTTTATAATTAAATTGAGGGTTATGTTTAAGTTTAGAATAAGGTTTAGGTGTGAGGTTAAGTCCAGAGGTTGGGTTAGAGTCATGATTAGGCCAAGAGTTAAGGTTACTACCGTGTTGACTGCAGGGTTTAGGTTTAGGGTAGGGTTAAGATTAAGATGACAGTTTAGTTTTATCTTAGGCTTCGTATTAGCGCAACGACACGGTAATAGTTACTCGACTTGATATTTACCATAAGGCCGCTATTTTAAGCGTGTGGGGCGGTTCTTATACTCTTGTGTAGGGGTAGGGGTAATAGTTAGGGGTAGCACCACACAGATAGCATTTGGTCACTCCATTTGTCTCGTACAGGGGTGAATGCTCCTGCGGCCGCCTCTAACTTGTACCCAACTCTCACCTGTGGCTTCTCGAAGTCGGGTTCTTCCCAGTGGCCACACCTCGGGCAACCGTCACGATCAATGGACTTAACCAGGTGAGGTCTCCGGTGTTTTGTGTGACTCCACACCCGGTATGTCTGACTCTCAACCTGCCCCCTCCCCCACTAAAAAGTCCTACGGTGGGGGCAAAAGCAACCCCGTAGACGGCCCAGGCTAACTCGGGTCGTTCTCCTCACCGTGCACTGGGTTCAACATCTGGGATGTCGAGCAGGGACAGCACGCTGCCTCCTCGAGGATGGGGCTAGAGGTGACCTAAACAAATGCTGTACCGTCTCTGCATCCGGCCGCGGCACGCAGATCGCAAAATACGCCATCTTAAAACTCAAGCTTACAACAATACCCCCCGTCCCACCCCCCTCGCCATACTATCCAGGCTGCTCGGGTGAGTCCACTCATACTAGCAGCCTGGAATGTTCGTTCCCTTTTAGACAATCCTAGGAGCAACCGGCCGGAACGGAGGACAGCGCTAGTTGCTGGGGAACTGGCAGGCTGCAAGATGGACATTGCTGCTCTCAGCGAGACCCGATTCTCTGAGCAGGGTCAGCTGGAGGAGGTGGGTGCCGACTACATTTTCTTCTGGAGCGGCCGGCCAAAGGCAGAGCGACGTGACGCTGGTGTTGCCTTTGCCCTCCGTAACGACATAGTGGGACGTCTGCCCTGTCTGCCGCAGGGTATCAATGATCGCCTGATGAGCCTCCGCCTGTCTTTTTGGGTAGACCAGTTCCCCACCATCATCAGCGCCTATGCTCCCCCAAAGACGAACTCTGATGCGTGAAGGACGAATTCTACGAGGATCTGCACGCCCTGCCGGCAACTGTGCTGAAAGAGGACAAGTTACTTGTCCTTGATGACTTCAACCCCCACGTATGGACGGACCACGCTGCCTGGCAGGGAGTGCTGGGTCCCCACGGTATCGGTAGCTGTAACGATAGCGACCTCCTTCTTCTGCGCACGTGTGAGGAACACCGTCTCCTGCTGAGAAACACCATCTTCCGCCTTCTGACGCGGGAGAAGGCCACGTGGATGCACCCTCGGTCGCGGTGCTGGCAGCTGCTGGACTATCTTCTAGTCCGGAAGCGAGATCAACAGGACATGCTGGTAACCAAGGCGATCCGCAATGCCGATGGTTGGACAGATTACCGCCTCGTCATCTCCCAGATGAGGCTCCGACTAAAACCCCGACGAAGGCCCCAAGGTAAGAGGCCACCAGGTAAGTTAAATACTCTTTTTGTTAAATTTGCTTGCTCACTGTTTTGATTTCAGCAACCAAATAACGGAGAAACTGGAGACCTGCATGCTCCAGAAGATAACGCTACCGTGGAGACGCGATGGGGTCAACTGCGAAATGTCATCCATTCCACCGCCCTCGATGTACTCGGACGCGCACGCCGTAAACACCAGGACTGGTTTGACGACAATGACGCCGACATCAACAACTTACTCGCAGGTAAAGAATGGACTACACAAAGCCTACACTGACCTTCGGACTGATGCCACCAAAGCATCCTTCTTCAGATGCTGGCGCCTTGTATAGCAACGGAAGTAGAAGATGCAGGATGCCTGGATGATCCGAAGGGCTGAAGAAATCCAGAGGTATGTGGACCGCAATGAAATGAGAAACGTTTTCAAAGCCAACAAGGCTATCTACGGCCCGTGTATCAAGGGGACCACACCATTGCTCAGCACTGAAAAGACAACACTGCTGACAGAGAAATTGCAAATTCTGAAGCGCTGGGCCGAGCACTTCAGAAGTGTCCTTAATTGCTCATCAGCCATCTCCGATGCTGTCATTGACCGGCTCCGTCAAGTGGACGCGAACAATGACCTGCATCTGCCGCCTGCCCTACCAATAACCATCTGGGCCGTGCAGCAGATTTCCAGTGGTAATGCACCGAGATCCGACGCAATCCCACCTGAGGTCCACAAGCACGGTTGGTCCCGGCTGATGACAGCACTCACAACACTCTTCTAGGAGATGTGGCACCAAGGACAAGTTCCTCAGGAGTTCAAAGACGCGACCATCGTCCATCTCTACAAACGGAAGGGGAACCGGCAACTCTGTGATAATCACAGGTTCATCTCGATGCTCAACATCGCCGGGAAGATCTTCGTCCGTATCATTCTCAATCGTCTGAACGGTCACCTAGAGCAGGGGCTGCTCCCAGAAAGGCCATATGGCTTCCGCCGACTCCACGGCACAACCGATATGATCTTTGACGCCCGCCAGCTACAAGAGAAGTGCAGGAGATGCGAACTCAAGTATACACTACCTTCGTGGATCTGACGAAAGCCTTTGACACGGTGAATCGCGACGGACTGTGGAAATTCATTTAGAAATTCGGCTGTCCTGAGCGGTTCACGCACATGGGGCGTCAGCTTCATGACGGGATGACGGCACGCTTCACTGACAAAGGGAAGGTATCCAAAGCATTCCCAGTGACCAACGGAGTGAACCAAGGCTGCCTATTGGCTCCACCCTGTTCAGTCTCATATTCTCGGCTATGCTGATGGACGCCTACCGTGACTAGCAGCCTGGGATCCGCATCGCCTGCAGAACTGACTGGCATGGACTACAGTCCATGACTTGCTTTTCGCGGACGACTGCGCCCTTAACACTGTGATGGAGGAGGACATGCAAAGGAGTAGGGACCTCTTCGCCGCAGCCTGCGCCGATTATGGATTAACAATCAGTACAGCCAAAATGGTTGTCATGCAACAGCCGCCACCCAGCGTGGAATACAATGCCCCCGAAATATATTTCAATGGTGCTCAACTCAAAAACGTGGAAAACCGCTAATATATGAAGCACGCTGTCACGCAACACGAAAATCGATGACGACGTTGTCCAACAAATCTCCAAAACCAATCAGGTCTTCGTCCGGCTGCACGCCTCCGTGTGGAATCGCCACGGTATTCACCTGAACACCAAACTGAAGATGTACAAGGCCGTCGTCTTGACGACACTCCTTTATGGAGCGGACACATGGACCATCTACTCGAAACAAGCCAGGAAGCTGAATCACTTTTATCTTAGCTGCCTCCGCAGAATACTGAACCTGAGGTGGCAAGACAGGATCCCGGACACGGAAGTCCTGGGGCGGACCGGAATCCTTAGCATCCACGCCATGCTGAGCCAAGTGCGTCTGCGATGGAGTGGCCACCTGGTGAGAATGGACGACGAGCGACTACCTAAAAGACTTTTCTACGGAGATGTCGCTATGGGTGCTCGCCGAAAGGGAGGTCAAGAAGACGCTACAAGGACATTTTGAAGAAATCGCTGAAGCGACTGCAAATCAATCTGGCGACCTGGGAGGACCTGGCTCAGGAAGGACCGGCATAGATAAGATCCGTGAGGACTGATTCAGCAATGTATGAGGCCAACCGGATCGCCGCTGCCAAGGCCAAAATAGCGGCACGAAAGTAACCAGCGCCCTGGCCCAACACCGTTGATGTCCAGGTTCAGCCATCATTCCCGCGCTGTCAAATCATCTTCCGCGCGTGAATTGGCCTGGTTGTACATCTTCGGACGCAATGCACCAACAGTGTGACAATTCCAACTTCTACGTCAAATTCTGCCAACCCTCATTCAGACTCCCCCACCATCACTCCTGGCATCAATTCCATTACTCCACCATCATAGAGACAACATCCCTCTACTCATCGTCGGTTACCCCCCAACACCGAAACCACCACCACCATCGCGATCACTACCACCAACACCGACGCCATCAGCCATAGGCAATCTCTCCTAAGCTGTACTCAATGTGACCGCACATTCACCTCACCCATCGGCCTGGTCGATCACTTGCGAATCCATCTTACAGAGACGGGTGAACAAGTGCCTAGATCACCAACACACAACAGAGGTCCTCGCCTCCACTGTCCTCACTGTCCTCATGCATTCACACATCGCATGGGCCTTTTCGGTCACATGCGCATCCATGACAGCGGACAACACCTATACACCATACACACCCTCCGCTCCCCCCAAACTTACTCACACTGCCACCCCCACTACCATGAATGATATTCCCCCAGCCTCTACCGATTTCTCCTGCCCACACTGCGCCCGCAACCTCAACTCACGCATCGGCCTGGTCAGTCACCTGCAAATCCATCGCACGGAGGCTGGTGAACCAGGGCCTGGGGCTCCGAAATACAGTCACTGCCCCCGCCTCTACTGCTTTGACTGCTCCCGCACATTTACACACCGCATGGGCCTATTAGGACACATGCGTCTCCACGACAACCTCTGGTAAACCACCGGAGGCTAAGCCACATCAGCGCACACCATCTACACTAATACATAGACAACACCCTCACAATCATCATAATGTACCTAATAAAATCACGGTTTCATAGAAACCGTGGCTTGGATGGCTGCCAATATGACGATTACACCCGACCACGCCGTTGGCCCAGTGTATGTGTTGTGTGTGTCGAGTGGCTGACCAGTGGACTGGGAGTCAGACGGCATTGGCTCCGCCATATCCCCTGAGTAATTGAATCCTGGTGTGTGCGTTATGGGGGCCAGGTCGTACTGTGGCGCTTGAAGACGGAAATGCCGACCCGTCAGCCAATGCGCCCATTCCCACATTAGACAACTAACTGGCTCGGATGCTGGTCTGATTGTCGTTATGGGGGAGAGAGTGAGGTCAACAACTCGGCGCATTTTCTCACTATAAAAAATCTGACGCCCTTGAAACTATCAAGGTGCACTAAAAGCCGTGGTTTGGAAGCTTGCCAACTGACAGGATAAATCTGAACGCGTGGTCAGCCCAATGTGTGTTTTGTGTGGAGTGGCCGACCGGTGGACTGAGTGTCAGGCTGCAATGGCTACTTCTTAATGTGGCCTTTATGGCGCTCTCACTCCGTGGGATCCAAGCCAGGTGTGTTGGTACGCCCAGGGGTGCCTCCGGCCGCGCCAGCGACCTGCGCCCTCTCCCATCTTCGGTCTTCTTGACTCTGTCGTAACACCAGGCTCAGGGGGCAGGAGAGTGAGTGCAGTAGCTGTAGCGCAAGTCTTCTATCACTTTAAACTAAGTCACGCTCAAGTCACCGTCCCTGCACCACCTGGTGTGGAGCATATGTTAGACTCCGTCGAAATCGACGGTCGAACTGTCATTCTCTTGTCCAGTTAAGGCCGCCATACAAGACATCCCCACCACATTTTCCTCCAAAATAGCGCTTCAGAAATGACAGTGAATGTGGATGTGTGGCAGCCAAAACATAAAGAATTTATACAGAAGTAGAATCGGAAGGAAAATGCTTAATGAGGCAGGGTGTGTGTGTGAGAGGGAGAGAGAGAGAGAGAGCACGTGTGTGAATTAGAGAGATCAGTAAATGAAGCCGTTGAAGTCTGCGTAAAACGCACGCACACTAACTTGCCTTGGCACAGAGGTCGTTAGAACTCGTCCAATTAGGAAACGTCCATACGCCAGTGCCAGCAGCATGGAGCCTGCAGTGAGGTGAGTCATAAGTACCAGTTACGATCGGCACTGGCGCGGTCACCAGCAGAATTGCGGAGGTGAGTCAGGCGAACCATGGGACTACGACCGGCAGCAGCGGATACGCAGCACGACAGTTCGACCGTCGTAGTCCGACGATGTCAACTGTAGGCTCCATGGGAAAGTGGAGCAGGGACGAGGACTTGCTGCGGCTTCAGGATTGTTGCCTTGCATCTGGCGACTTCTTTGAGCTGGCCACTACCACTACTTTGCGAGGACATCCCATTAAACTACGTGTGACAGGTGCAAGACTCGACACAAGAAGGTTCTTCTTCTCCAACAGAGTGATTAAGGCCTGGAATGCTCTGCCGGCCGAGATAATCATGTCCCCATCCGTTGACACTTTTAAGCGGAAGTTTGACCAGTACAGCCATAAGTACCACCACGACATCCGAACCTAACACATTTCCTGAAAGCATATTCCCATTCACAATTTTCGCGTCCTATAACATACTACTCCCTATATTTGAGTAACATTATTTTATAATTGTTTGTCCGATGCCCTGCAGTGTGTCCGGGAGATAACCCTTTGTCCAACGTCCATTATATGTCAGCCTTTTTTAATTTACAGTGTCTCTGACATCAATAGGGAGCTCAAAGGCTTCGCCTATATTTCCCTTAATAAAACTGAACTGAACTGAACTGATCTGATTTAGTTTAAAGTGATAGTAGACTTGCGCTGCACCTACCGCACTCTTTCCTTCTCCTTCCGCACCTGAGCCCGGTGTCAAGACAGAGTCAAGAAGACCGGAGGCTGGAGAGGACACAGGGGGCTGGCGTGGCTGGGTCCCATAAGCCCTAGCCGCCCAAGGCGTGCCACCACACCTCCATGTTCGGCATTTGTTATGAGAGCGCAACCCGAATAACGCCTGCCATGCCCTAATGTGGCACCCACGTTGGTCCAACGCATATACCACGTGGCCCATTTAGGGGACACATGACAGTTGGACCGTCGTAGTCCGACGATGTCCACCGTATGCTCTATGGAAGGGTGGAGCAGGGACGGTGACTTGCGCGTGAAATAGTTTTAAGTGATAGTAGCCTTGCGCTGCAGCTACCGCACTCTCTCCTCCTCCAACACCTAAACCCGGTGTCAAGACAGAGTCAAGAAGACCGGAGATGGGAGAGGTCGCAGGTGGCTGGCGTGGCCGGAGCAGCCCCTGGGCGGGCTTCCACACCTGACGGAGTGGTAGTGCCATAAATGCCACATTAAGAAGGAGCCATTGCAACCTGACTCTCAGTCCGCCAGTCAGCCACTCCACACAAAACACACATTTGGCTGACCACGCGGTCCGAGTTATCCCGTCAGTTGGCAACCTTCCAAGCCAGGGCTTTTAGCGCACCGTGATAGTTTCAAGCGCGTCAGATTGTTTATAGTGAGGAAAATACGCTGAGCACTTGACCTCACTCTCTTGCCCACCCCAAAAATCAGACCACTGTCCAAGCCGGTCAGTTGTTTGAAGCGGAATCGGGCGCAGCTGCTGGTGACCTCGTCTACGTGTACAACGTACACGACCTGGCCCCCCAAACACAAGCACCAGGATTTCACACAACAAAGGGTTGAATGGCTTACATCTCACATGTGTGAGAAAGCCAGAGGTCACGTTAAGAAGGAGCCATCGCAGCCTGACTCTCAGACCACCAGTCAGCCACTCCACACAACACAAATTGGACTAACTGCTAGGTCTGAGTGTAATTGTCAGTTGTCAACCTTCCAACCGCGGCACTCAACGTTACCGCACTCTCTTCTCCTCCCCATCTGAGCCCGGTCTCATGACACAGTCAAGAATACCGGGGATGGGAGAGGGCACAGGTGGCTGGCGCGGCCGGAGCCGTCCCTGTGTGTGCCACCACACCTAGCTCGGATCCCACAGAGTGGGGGTGCCATAAAGACCACATTAAGAAGGAGCCATTGCAGCCTGACTCTCAGTCCGCCAGTCAGCCACTCCACACAAAACACACATTGGGCTGACCACGCGGTCCGAGTTAACCCATCAGTTGGCAACCTTCTAAGCCACGGCTTTTAGCGCACCGTGATAGTTTCAAGCGCGTCAGACTGCTTATAGTGAGGAATATGCGCTGAGCTGTCAACCTCACTCTCTACCCCACCCCAACAATCAGACACTGTCCGAGCCGGTCAGTTGCCTGATGTGGGAGTGGGTGCATTGGCTGACGGATTGGCGTACCCGTCTTCGCGCGCCTCAGCATGACCTGGCTCCCATCACACACACACCAGGATTCACAAACTCAGGGGATATGGAGCAGCCATCGCCGTCTGACTCCCAGTCCACTGGTCAGACCACACTACACGACAGTTCGACCGTCGTAGTCCGACGATGTCCACCGTATGCTCCATGGGAAAAAGGAGCAGGGACGGTGACTTGCGCGTGATTTAGTTTAAAGTGATAGTAGACTTGCGCTACATCTACCGCACTCTCTCCTCCCTCCCCCACCTGAGCCCGGTGTCAAGACAGAGTCAAGAAGACCGGAGGCGGGAGGACGCAGGTGGCTGGCGCGGCTGGCTCCCTGAGCCCTAGCCGCCCCTAAGGCGTGCCACCACACATCCATGTTCGGCATTTGTTATGGGAGCGCAACCCGAATAACGCATGCCATGCCCTAATGTGGCCCCCGTGTTGGTCCAACGCATCTACCACGTGGCCCGTTTAGGGGGCACACTACACACACAGCACATACACTGAGACGACGGCGTGGTCTGGTGGAAGCGTCAGATTGGCAGACTTCCCAGCCACGGCTTCTAGGAAACCGTGATATAATCTGGTAAATGGTGATTGTGAGGGTGTTGGCGATGTATTGGTGTAGGTAGTGTGCGCTGATGTGGCTTAGCCTCCGATGGTTTTACCGCAGGTTGTCGTGGAGGCGCATGTGTCCTAATAGGCCCATGCGGTGTGTAAATGTGCGGGAGCAGTGAGGGCAGGGAAGGTGGGCGCGTCGACTGTATGTCGGAGCCCCAGTCACTGGTTCACCAGCCTCCGTGCGATGGATTCGCAGGTGACTGACCAGGCCGATGCGTGAGTTGAAGTTGCGGGCGCAGTGTTGGCAGGAGAAATCGGTAGAGGCTGGGAGGATGTCATTCATGGTATTGGGGTTGTCAGGGGCGCTATGAATGGCAGGAGCGGAGGATGTGCATGGTGTATCGGTGATTTTGGCATTGTGGTGTATGCCGCTGTCATGGAGGCGCATGTGACCGAATAGACCCACGCGATTAGTGAATGCGCGAGGACAGTGAGGGCAGTGGAGGCGCGATCTCTGCTGTGTGATGGTGTTCCAGGCACTGGCTCACCGGTCTCTGTACGATGTACGATGTATTCAGGCCGATGCATGAGGTGAATGTGCGGTCGCATTGAGTACAGCTTAGAAGAGATTCCATATCGCTGATGGTGGTGGTGGTAGTGAAGGCGAAGGCAGTGGTGGTTGCGGTGGTGTGGGTAACAGGCGATGAGTAGATAGATGTGGACGCTATGGTGTTAGAGTAATGGAATTGATGACAGGAATGAAGGTGGGGGAGCCAGAAGGAGGGTTGGCAGAATTTGACGTAGAAATTTGAATTGTCGGATTGTTGGTGCATTGCGTCCGAAGATGTCCAACCAGGCCGATTCGCGCGCGGATGATGCGTTGACAGCGTGGGCATGTTGCCGGGGCCTGGGCATTGGCGGTGTTGGTCCGGGGCGCTGGTGACTTTCGTGCCGCTCTTTTGGCCTTGGCGGCGGGCGATCCGGTTGGCCTCATAGATTGCTGAACCAGTCTTCACTGATCTTCTCCATGCCGATCTATCCTGGGTCAGGACCTCCCAGGTCGCCGAGTTGATTTGCAGTTGCTTCAGCGATTTCTTCAAAGTGTCCTTGTAGCGTCGTATTGACCTCCCTGCCGGCGAGAACCCGTAGCGACATATCCGTAGAAATGTCGTTTAAGTAGTCGCTCGCCGTCCATTCTTACCAGGTGGCCGCTCCAGCACAGTTGCACTTGCCTCAGCATGGCATGGATGCTGAGGATTCCGGTCCGCTCCAGGATTTCTGTGTCCAGGAACCTGTCTTGCGATCTCAGCTTCAGTATTCTGCGGAGGCAGCTGAGATGAAAGTTATTTAGCTTTTTGGCTTGGTTCGAGTAGACGGTCCAGGTTTCCGCTCCGTAAAGGAGTGTCGTCAAGACGACGGCCTTGTACATCTTCAGTTTGGTGTTCAGGTGAACTCCGCGGCGATTCCACACGGAGGCCAACAGCCGGCCGAAGGTCTGACTAGCTTTGTAGATCCGATGGGCAACCTCGTCATCGATTCTCGTGTTGCGAGACGTCGTGCTTCCTAGATAAGCAAAGGTTTCGACGTTTTTGAGTTGAGCACCGTAGACATTGATTCGAGGAGCATTGTATTCCGCACTGGGTGGCGGCTGGGGCATGACAACCGTTTTTGCTGTATTGATTGTTAATCCAAAATCGGTGCAGCCTTCGGCAAAGAGATCCATGTTCGTTTGCATGTCCACCTCCATCACGGTGTTAAGGGCTCAGTCGTCCGCGCAGAGCAAGCCATGGACTGTAGTCGTAGACACGCACGTTGAAGCCTGCATACGCCAACTGTTGAGAAGGTGTCCGTCAGTTCTTTAGGCGATGCGGATCCCAGGCTGTTCATTACGGAGCATACGCTGGACGTCGTAGGACTACGACGGTCGAACTGTCGTGTGTGTGTAGGGTGTAGGGGTTACTAGTTGTCTCGTACAGTTGGTGAATGCTCCTGTGGCCGCCTCTTACTGGTACCCAGCTCTCACCTGTGGCTCCTCGTAGCTGGTGTTTCAGAGCGGCCACATCCCGGGCAACCGCCGCGACCGACGGGCTACACCAAGTGAGGGTCTCCGCTGCTGTGTGTCTTCAAACCCGGTACGTCTCGCGCCTCGCCCCCTGTTCTTGCCTTTTCCCCGTCCTCCTGCCATTCCTCCTCTTTTCCCACACTACCCTCTTCCCTCCTACTTCACCTCCACCACCACTTCATCTCTCGTCCTCTTCTTTACTCTTGCTTCTACCCCTCCTCTTATCCCTCTATCCCCACCCTTCTCCCCTTCCAACACGCGTGGAAAAATCTACGGTGAGGGCGACATGCAATCACGCAGGTGGCCCAGGCGAATCGGTCGTTCTCTCACTCACCAAATCGTGACCCATAGTGGAGTTCTGGTAGCCGCCTGATGACTAAGCAGCCCCTATTTAGTGATAAGATATAACCCTCGCGTGGAGGGGGCTAGAAAAGTGCTGCGCCCTAAAACAAATGCTGGGTCTCAGAACAGCTGCACTCAGACCGTGGCTTGCAGACTGCAACATCATGCGGCTGACAAAACTCTTTAAAATATCAACAACAACTCCTCTCCCAATCAACCGTACCCATCGGGTATCCTCCGGGCTGCTCGGGTGAGTCCGCTCACACTAGCAGCTTTCTGGAATGTTCCTTCCCTTTGTGACAATCGGAGAAGCAAACCGGCTGGAACGGAGGACGGCGCTAGTCACTCGGGAACTGGCGCGCTACAAGGTGGACATTGCTGCTCAGCGAGACCCGACTCTCTGAGCAGGGTCAGCTGGAGGAGGTGGGTGCTGGCTATACCTTTCCGGTGGGGCCGGCCAAAGGCAGAGCGACGCGACGCTGGTGTTGCTTTTGCCATCCGAACGACATCATGGACATCCGCCCTGTCTCCGCCGCAGGGTATCAATGATCGCCTGATTAGCCTCCGCGCCTGCCTCTTCAGAGAGACAAGCTATACAACCATCGTCAGCGCCTACGCTCCCCCAATGACGAGCTCTGATGCGAGAAGGACAAATTCTACGAGGACTCCGCAATACCCTGCTGGCGACTGTGACGAATGGGGACAAGTTAATTTTCCTTGGTGACTTCAACGCCCGCGTCGGGATGGACAACGCTGCCTGGTAGTAAATGCTGGGTCCCCACGGTCTCGGTAGCTGCAACGCTAACGGCCTCCTTCTTCTGCGCACGCTTGCGGAACACTGTCTCCTGCTGACCAACACCTTCTTCCGCCTTCCGACGCGGGAGAAGGCCACGTGGATGCACCCTCAGTTGTGGCGCTGGCAACTGCTGGACTATGTTCTGGTCCGGAGGTGAGATCGGCAGGACGTGCTGGTAACCAAGGCGATCTGCGATGTCGATGGTTGGACAGATCACCGCCTCGTCATCTACCAGATGAGGCTCCGACTAAAACCCCGACAAAAGGCCCCAAGGTAAGAGGCAACCAGGTAAGTTAAATACTCTTTTGTTAAATTTGCTTGCTCACTGTTTTGATTTCAGCAACCAAATAACGGAGAAACTGGTAGACCTGCACGCTCCAGAAGATAACGCTACCTTGGAGACGCGATGGTGTCAACTGCAAAATGTCATCCAGTCCACCGCCCTCGATGTACTCGGACGTGCACACGGTCGACACCAAAACTGGTTTGATGACAATGACGCCGACATCAGCAACTTACTCGCAGGTAAAGAATGGACTACACAAAGCCTACACTGACCTTCGGACTGATGCCACCAAAGCATCCTTCTTCAGATGCTGGCGCCTTGTATAGCAACGGAAGTAGAAGATGCAGGATGCCTGGATGATCCGAAGGGCTGAAGAAATCCAGAGGTATGTGGACCGCAATGAAATAAGAAACGTTTTCAAAGCCAACAAGGCTATCTACGGCCCGTGTATCAAGGGGACCACACCATTGCTCAGCTACTGAGCGGACAACACTGCTGACAGAGAAATCTGCAAATTCTGGAAGCGCTGGGCCGAGCACTTCAGAAGTGTCCTTAATTGCTCATCAGCCATCTCCGATGCTGTCATTGACCGGCTCCGTCAAGTGGACGCGAACAATGACCCTGCATCTGCCGCCTGCCCTTCCAATAACCATCCGGGCCGTGCAGCAGATTTCCAGCGGTAAAGCACCGAGATCCGACGCAATCCCACCCTGAGGTCCACAAGCACGGTTGGTCCCGGCTGATGACAGCACTCACAACACTCTTCTAGGAGATGTGGCACCAAGGACAAGTTCCTCAGGAGTTCAAAGACGCGACCATCGTCCATCTCTACAAACGGAAGGGGAACCGGCAACTCTGTGATAATCACAGGTTCATCTCGATGCTCAACATCACCGGGAAGATCTTCGCCCGTATTCTTCTCAATCGCCTTAACGGTCACCTAGAGCAGGGCCTGCTCTTGGAAAGCCAATGTGGCTTCCACCGACACCGCGGAACAACCGATATGATCTCTGACACCCATCAGCTACAAGAGAAGTGTCAGGAGATGCGAACTCACCTTTACACTACCTTCGTGGATCTGACGAAAGCCTCTGACACGCTGAATCGCGACGGACTGTGGAAAGTCAAGCAGAAAATTGGTTTTCCTGAGCGGTTCACGCACATGGGGCGTCAGCTTCATGACGGGATGACGGTGCGCGTCACTGACAATGGTACATAATCCGAAGCATTCGCAGTGACCAACGGAGTGAAGCAGGGCTGCGTACTGGCCCCCACCCTCTTCAGTCTCATGTTCTGGGCTATGCTGATGGACGCCTACTGTGATGAGCAGCCTGGTATCCGCATCGCCTACAGAACTGATGGGCACCTCCTCAACAGTCGGTATATGCAGGCTCTACTGCGCGTGTCTACGACTACAGTCCATGACTTGCTCTTCGCGGACGACTGCGCCCTTAACACCGTGACAGAGGAGGACATGCCAAGGAGCACGGACCTCTTCGCCGAAGGCTCAGCCGATTTTGGATTAACAATCAGTACAACCAAAACGGTTGTCATGCACCAGCCGCCACCCAGCGCAGAATACAATGCTCGTCGAATCAATGTCAACGGTGCTCAACTTAAAAACGTGGAAACCTTTGCTTATCTAGGAAGCACGCTGTCTCGCAATACGAGAATTGATGACGAGGTTGCCCATCGGATCTATTAAGCTAGTCAGGCGTTCGGCCGGCTGCAGGCCCACGTGTATAATTTCCACGGTATTCCCTTGAACACCAAACTGAAGATGTACAAGGCCGTCATCTTGACGACACTCCTTTACGGAGCGGAATCCTGGACCGTCTACTTGAACCAAGCCAGGAAGATGAGTCACTTTCATCTAAGCTGCCTCCGCAGAATACTGAAGCTGAGATCGCAAGACAGGTTCCTGGACACAGAAATCCTGGGGAGCGGACCGGAATCCTCAGCATCCATGCCATGCTGAGGCAAGTGCAACTGTGCTGGAGCGGCCACCTGGTAAGAATGGACGGCAAGCGACTACTTAAACGACATTTCTACGGATATGTCGCTACGGGTTCTCGCCGGCAGGGAGGTCAAAAACGACGCTACAAGGACACTGAAGAAATCGCTGAAGCAACTGCAAATCAACTCGGCGACCTGGGAGGACCTCACCCAGGATAGACCAGCATGGAGAAGATCAGTGAAGACTGGTTCAGCAATCTATGAGGCCAACCGGATCGCCGCCGCCAAGGCCAAAAGAGCGGCACGAAAGTCACCAGCGCCCCGGACCAACACCGCCAATGCCCAGGCCCCGGCAACATGCCCACGCTGTCAACGCATCACCCGCGCGCGAATCGGCCTGGTTGGACATCTTCGGACGCAATGCACCAACAATCCGACAATTCAAATTTCTACGTCAAATTCTGCCAACCCTCCTTCTGACTCCCCCACCTTCATACCTGTCATTAATTCCATTCCTCTAACATCATAGCGACCACATCCATCTACTCATCGCCTGTTACCCCCACCACCGCAACCACCACCGCCTTCGCCTTCACTACCACCACCACCATCAGCGATGGGGAATCTCTTCTAAGCTGTACTCAATATGACCGCACATTCACCTCACCCATCGGCCTGGTCGTTCACTAACGAATACATTGTACAGAGACCGGTGAGCCAGTGCCTGGAACACCATCACACAGCAGAGATCGTCGACTCCACTGCCCTCACTGTCATCGCACATTCAATCATCGCATGGGCCTATTCGGTCAAATGTGCATCCATGACAGCGGAATTCACCACAATGCCGACAACACCGATAGACCATGCACACCCTCTGCTCTTGCCATTATTAGCGCCCCTGCCATCCCCACTACCATGAATGACACCCCCTCCAGCCTCTACCGATTGCTCCTGCCCACACTGCGCCCACAACTTCAACTCACGCATCGGCCTGGTCAGTCACCTGCGAATCCATCGCACGGAGGCTGGTGAACCAGTGACTGGGGCTCCGACATACAGTCGACGCGCCCGCCTTCCCTGCCCTCACTGCTCTCGCACATTTACACACCGCATGGGCCTATTAGGACACATGCACCTCCACGACAACCTCCGGTAAACCACAGGAGGCTAAGCTACATCAGTGCACACTACCTACACCAATACACCGCCAACACCCTCACAATCAACATTTACCAGAATATATCACGGTTTCCTAGAAACCGTGGCTGGGAAGTCTGCCAATCTGACGCTTCCACCAGACCACGCCGTCGGCTCAATGTATGTGCTGTGTGTGTCGAGTGGCTGACCAGTGGACTGGGAGTCAGACGGCGATGGCTGCTCCATATCCCTTGAGTTTGTGAATCCTGGTGTGTGTGTGATGGGAGCCAGGTCGTGCTCTGGCGCGCGAAGACGGGTACGCCGATCCGTCAGCCAATGCACCCACTCCCACATCAGGCAACTGACCGGCTCGGACAGTGTCTGATGGTTGGGGTGGGGAAGAGAGTGAGGTCCACAGCTCAGCGCATGTTCCTCACTATAAACAATCTAACGCGCTTGAAACTATCACAGTTCGCTAAAAGCCGTGGCTTGTAATGTTGCCAACTGACGGGATAACTCGGACCGCGTGGCCAGCCCAATGTGTGTTTTGTGTGGAGTGGCTGACTGGTGGAATGAGAGCCAGGCTGCAATGGCTCCTTCTTAATGTGGTCTTTATGGCACTCCCACTCTGTGGGATCCGAGCCAGGTGTTGTGGTACGCCCAGGGGCGGCTCCAGCCGCGCCAGCCACCGGCGACCTCTCCCATCTCAGGTCTACATGCCTGTGTCGTGAGACCGGGCTCAGGTGGGGGGAGGAGAAGAGTGTGAGGTAACGTTAATCGCCGCGGTTGGAAGGTTGCCAACTGACAATTACACTCAGGCCTCGCAGTTAGTCTAAAGTGTGTTGTGTGGAGTGGCTGACTGGAGGTCTAAGAGTCAGGCTGCGATGGCTCCTTCTTAACGTGACATCTGGCTATCTCACACCTGTGAGATGTAAGCCGTTCAACCTCCTCTTGTGTGAAATCCTGGTACTTGTGTTTGGGGGACCAGTCTATATACGTAGTACACGTAGAAGAGGTCACCAGCAGCTGTGCCCGCTTCCGCATCAGACAACTGACCGGCTTGGACAGTGGGCTGATTGTGAGGGTGGGGGAGAGAGTGAGGTCGAAAGCTCAGCGTATTTTCCTCACTATAAACAATCTGACGCGCTTGAAACTATCACGGTGCGCTAAAAGTCATGGCTTGGAAGGTTGCCAACTGACGGGATAACTCGGACCGCGTGATCAGCCCAATGTGTGTTTTGCGTGGAGTGGATGGCTGGCGGACTGAGAGTCAGCCTGCAATGGCTCCTTCTTAATGTGGCCTTTATGGCACTCACACTCCGTGGGATCCGAGACAGGTGTGGTGGTACACTCAAGAGCGGTACCGGCCGCGCCAGCCACCTGCGCCCTCTCCCACCTCCGGTCTTCTTGACTCTGTCTTGACACCGGGCTCAGGTGGGGGAGGAGGAGAGTGTGCGGTAGCTGCAGCGCAAGGCTACTATCACTTAAAACTAATTCACGCGCAAGTCACTCTCCCTGCACCACCTGGTGTGGAGCATATGGTGGACCTCGTCGAAATCGACGGTCGAACTGCCAGGAGTACTAGTTAGGTGTAGCACCACACAGATAGCATTTGGTCACTCCATTTGTCTGGAACAGGTGGTTAGTGCTACTGTGGCCGCCTCTAACTGGTACCAAACTCTCACCTGTGGCTCCTCGAAGTTGGGATGGTGTCAGCGACCACACCCTGGGCAAACGTCACGACCGGCAAACTTAACCTGGTGACTGTTTCCAGTATTGTGTGGGCATCCACATCCGGTATGTCTGTCTCCCGAACTTCACACCTCCCCCTCTCTCAAAAAGTCCCATGGTGGGGGCACCAGCAACCCCGTAGACGGCCCAGGCAAACTCGGGTCGTTCTTCCACTAAACCAAAACCGTGACCCATAGTGGAGTTCGGCAGCAGGCTGGGATGTCCGAGCAGCCCTTATTAGGGACAGCACTGCTTGCCTTCTCGCGGAGGAAGTGGCTAGAAAAGGTGCCCTAAAAAAATGCTGGTCAGAAAGTCTTCTGAAACCAGTCGCGGCTCGCAGATCACAAAATACACTGTCGTAAAACTCAAACAAACAAAAATACCCCCGTCCCCATCCCCCTCACCATACCCTCCAGGCTGCTCGGATGAGTCCACTCACACTAGCAGCCTGGGATGATCGTTCTCGTTTAGAAAATCCTAGGAGCAAACGGCCGGAATGGAGTACGAAGCTAGTCACACGGGAACTGGCGCGCTACTAGGTGGACATTGCTGCTCTCAGCGAGACCCGATTCTCTGAGCAGGGTCAGCTGGAGGAGGTGGGTGCCGGCTACACTTTCTTCTGGAGCGGCCGGCTAAAGGCAGAGTGACTTGACGCTGGTGTTGCCTTTTCCATCCCGAATGATATCGTGGGACGTCTGCCCTGTCTGCCGCAGGGTATCAATGATCGCCTGATGGGCCTCCGCCTGCCTCTTCGGGGAGACCAGTTCGCCACCATCATCAGCGCCTATTGTCCCCCAATGACGAGCTCTGATGCGGCAAAGGACAAATTCTACGAGGACCTGCATCGCCCTGCTGGGAACTGTGCTGAAAGAGGACAAGTTACGTGTCCTTGATGACTTTAACCCCCACGTCTGGACGGACCACGCTGCCTAACAGGGAGTGCTGGGTCGCCACGGTATCGGTAGCTGTAACGATAACGACCTCCTTCTTCTGCGCACGTGTGCGGAACACCGTATCTGCTGACCAACACCTACTTCCGCCTTCCGACGCGAGAGAAGGCCACGTGGATGCACCCTCAGTCGCGGCGCTGGCAGCTGCTGGACTATGTTCTCGTCAGGAGGCGAGATCGACAGGACATGCTGGTAACCAAGGCGATCCGCAATGCCGATGGTTGGATGGATGGATCACCGCCTCGTCATCTCCCAGATGAGGCTCCGACTGCAACCCCGACGAAGGCCCCAAGGTAAGAGGTCACCAGGTAAGTTAAATACTCTTTTATTAAATTTGCCTGCTCACTGTTTTGATTTCAGCAACCGAATAACCGAGAAACTGGAGGACCTGCACGCTCCAGATGATAACGCTACTATGGAGACGCGATGGGGTCAACTGCGAAATGTCATCCATTCCAATGCCCTTGAAGTCCTCGGACGCGCACGCCATAAACACCAGGACTGGTTTGACGACAATGACGCCGACATCAACAAATTACTCGTGGAGAAGAATGGACTGCACCATGCCTACATGGACCTTCGGACTGACGCCACCAAAGCAGCCCTCTTCAGAAGCCGCAGCCTTGTACGGAAACGGCTGCAAAAGATGCAGGACGCCTGGATGATCCGAAATGCTGAGAAAATCCAGGGGTGTGAGGATCCCAAGCAAATGAAAAACATTTTCAAAGCCATCTACGGCCCTCACTCTTGACATGAATTCCATTACTCCCACCATTATAGAGACCACATCCCAATACTCAACGCCCGTTACCCGCACCACCGCAACCATCACCACCTTCGCCTTCACTACCACCACCACCATCAGCGATGGGAACTCTCTCCTCAACTGTCCTCAATGCGACCGCACATTCCCCTCACGCATCGGCCTGGTCGAACATTTGCGAATCCATCGTGCAGAGACTCGTGAACCAGTGACTGGAGCACCAACACACAGCAGAGATCGCTGCCTCCACTGCCATCACTGTCCTCGCGCATTTACTCATTGCATGCACCTGTACGGTCACATGCGCTTCCATGACAGTGGATTTCACCGCAATGCCAACAACACCGATACACCATGCAGACACTTCACTCCTGCCATTCTTACTGCCACTGCCACCACCACTACCATGAATGACATCCCTCAGCCTCTACCGATTTCTCCTGCTCACACTGTGCCCACAACTTCAACTCACGCATTGGCCTGGTCGGTCACCTGCAAATCCATCGCCCAGAGGCTGGTGAACCAGTGCCTGGGGTTCCGATATACAGTCGCCGCGCCCGCCTCCACTGCCCTCCCTGTTCCCGCGCATTTACACACATTGGGACACATGCGCCTTCGCGACAACCTGCGGTCAACCACCGGAGGCTATGCCACATCAGCGCACACCATCTACACTAATACATAGACAACACCCTCACAATCGTCATAATGTACCTGATAAAATCACGGTGTCCTAGAAACCGTTGCTTGGAACGCTGCGAATCTGACGCTTACACCAGACCACGCCGTTGGCCCAGTGTATGTGTTGTGTGTGTCGAGGGGCTGACCAGTGGACTTGGAGTCAGACGGTAGCGGCTCCTCCATATCCCCTGGGTATGTCAATAATGGTGTGTTTGTTATAGGGGCCAGGTCTTGCTGTGGCGCGCGAAACATGGGTAGGCCGACCCGTCAGCCAATATGCCCACTCCCACATCAGACAACTGACTGGCTCGGATGGTGGTTTGATTGTGGGGATGGGGGAGAGAGTGAGGTCAAAAACTCAGCGCATTTTTCTCACTATAAACAATCTGACGCGCTTGAAACTATCACGGTGCGCTTAAAGCCATGGCTTGGAAGGTTGCCAACTGATGGGATAACTTGGATCGCGTGGTCAGCCCAATGTGTGTTTTGTTTGGAGGGGCTGCCTGGCGGACTGAGAGTCAGACTGCAATGGCTCCTTCTTAATGTGGCTTTTATGAAACTCCCACTCCGTGGGATCCAAGACAGGTGTGGTGGTACACTCAAGAGCGGTACCGGCCGCGCCAGCCACCTGCGCCCAGCTCTCACCTGTGGCTCCTCGTAGCTGGTGTTTCAGAGCGGCCACATCCCGGGCAACCGCCACGACCGACGGGCTACACCAAGTGAGGGTCTCCGCTGCTGTGTGTGTGTCTTCAAACCCGGTACGTCTGCGCCTGCCCCCTGTTCTTGCCTTTTCCCGTCCTCCCTGCCATTCCTCCTCTTTTTCCCCACACTACCCCTCTTCCCTCCTACTTCACCTCCACCACCACTTCATCTCTCGTCCTCTTCTTACTCTTGCTTCTACCCCTCCTCTTATCCCTCTATCCCCACCCTTCTCTCCTTCCACACGGTGGAAAAATCTACGGTGAGGGCGACATGCAATCACGTAGGTGGCCCAGGCGAATCGGTCGTTCTCTCACTTACCCAAATCGTGACCCATAGTGGAGTTCGGTAGCCGCCTGGATGACTAAGCAGCCCTATTTAGGGATAGATTGCTAACCCTCGCGGGAGGGGGCTAGAAAAGGTGCCCTAAACAAATGCTGGGTCTCAGAACAGCTGCACCAGACCGTGGCTTGCAGACTGCAATATCACGCGGCTGACAAAACTCTTAAAATATCAACAACAACTCCTCTCCCAATCCCCCCAACCGTACCCATCGGGGTACCCTCCGGGCTGCTCGGGTGAGTCCGCTCACACTAGCAGCTTGGAATGTTCGTTCCCTTTTAGACAATCGGAGGAGCAACCGGCTGGAACGGAGGACGGCGCTAGTCACTCGGGAACTGGCGCGCTACAAGGTGGACATTGCTGCTCTCAGCGAGACCCGATTCTCTGAGCAGGGTCAGCTGGAGGAGGAGGTGGGTGCTGGCTATACCTTTTTCCGGTGGGGCCGGCCAAAGGCAGAGCGACGCGACGCTGGTGTTGCTTTTGCCATCCGGAACGACATCATGGGACATCCGCCCTGTCTGCCGCAGGGTATCAATGATCGCCTGATTAGCCTCCGCCTGCCTCTTCAGAGAGACAAGTTCGCCACCATCGTCAGCGCCTACGCTCCCCCAATGACGAGCTCTGATGCGGAGAAGGACAAATTCTACGAGGACCTGCACACCCTGCTGGCGACTGTGACGAATGGGGACAAGTTAATTTTCCTTGGTGACTTCAACGCCCGCGTCGGGATGGACAACGCTGCCTGGTAGTAAATGCTGGGTCCCCACGGTCTCGGTAGCTGTAACAATAACGGCCACCTTCTTCTGCGCACGCTTGCGGAACACTGTCTCCTGCTGACCAACACCTTCTTCCGCCTTCCGACGCGGGAGAAGGCCACGTGCATGCACCCTCAGTTGTGGTGCTGGCAACTGCTGGTCTATGTTCTTGTCTGGAGGCCAGATCGACAGGACATGATGTCACAAAGGCAATTCGCGATGCCGATGGTTGGACAGATCATCGCCTCGTCATCTCCCAGATGAGGCTCCGACTGCATCCCCGACGAAGGCTCCAAGGTAAGTGGCCACCAGGTAAGCTAAATACTCTTTTGTTAAATTTGCCTGCTGAATGTTTTGCTTTCAGCAACCAAATAACCGAGAACCTGGATGCTCCAGATAATAACGGCACCGTGAAAACGCGATGCCAATTGTGAAACGTCCTGCAGTCCACCGCCCTCAAAGTTCTTGGACGCGCAAACCGTCAATACCAGGACTGGTTTGACGACAATGACGCCGAAATATGCAACTTACTCGCGGAGAAGAATGGACTACACAAAGCCTACATGGACGTTCGGACTGAGAGCACCAAAACAGCCTTCTTCAGATGCCACGGCCCGTGTATCAAGGGGGCGCACCGCTGCTCAGCTCTGACGGCACAACTCTGCTGACAGAGAAATCGCAAATTCTGAAGCGCTGGGCCCAGCACTTCAGAAGTGTCCTTAATTGCTCATCAGCCATCTCCGTTGCTGCCATTGACCGGCTCCCTCAAGAGGATACGAACAATGACCTGGATCTGCCGCCTGCCCTACCAGAAACCATCCGGGCCGTGCAGCAGATTTCCAGTGGTAAAGCCCCGAGATCAAACGCAATCCCACCGGAAGTCTACAAGCACGGTGGGCCCCGGCTGATGTTAGGACTTACAACACTCTTCCAGGAGATGTGGCGCCTTTGACAATTTCCTCAGGATTTCAAATACGCGACCATCGTCCATCTCTACAAACGGAAGGGGAACCAACAACTGTGTGATAATCACAGAGGCATCTTGTTGCTCAACATCACCGGAAACATCTTCGCCCGTATCCTTCTCAATCGTCTGAACGGTCACATAGAGCAGGGCCTGCTCCTGGACACCACCGACACCGTGAAACAAATTCTATGATATTTGCAGACCGACCGTCAACCTCCTCCTCCTCCTCTTCCTCCTCCTTATCCTCATACACATCATCATCATCATCATCATCATCATCATCATCATCATCATCATCATCATCATCATCATCATCATCATCATCATCATCATCATCATCATCATCATCATCATCATCATCATCATCATCATCATCATCATCATCATCATCATCATCATCATCATCATCATCATCATCACATCACATCATCATCATCATCATCATCACATCACATCATCATCATCATCATCATCATCATCATCATCATCATCATCATCATCATCATCATCATCATCATCATCATCATCACCACCATCGAGCACAAAATCAGGACGCCTTGGGTCATCAGCTGGACTGGACAGTTAAGACAAAGGACGGGGGCACTGCCGGAGGCATCACGAAGGACAACAACAGTCCGACATCCATAAAAGTTAAGGGCGGAAGGCCAAAGAACCACTAACGTCTGTACATCTGCGTGCATCCCTATGTGGAGGCATGCATCGATCCGCGCAGCCAGAATAACAGCGCCGAACCACGTGAGCCTACCACGCGTATGCGCAATTACCGAGCAGGGCAGCCACCCCGGGTGGAAACCAGGACGGAGCTTGACGATGGCAGGCAGAAGGACGACAGGCCCCGGCTGATTTATAAGCACCTGACTGCTGTGCAGCTTTCATTTTCAAAAAATGAACTTTATTCCGGTTGCATGCGCATTCATGAAAACCTGTAGTTAACCACCAGTGGCCAAGCCATATCAGCACACACTACCTACACCAATACATAGACAACACCCTCACCATCATCACATACCTGAGAATATCATGGTTTCATAGAAACCGTGGCTAAGAAGGATGACAATCTGACGCTTACACCAGACCACGCAATCAGCCCAGTGTATGTGCTGTGTGTTGAGTGGCTGACCAGTAGATTGGGTGTCAGATGGCGATGGCTCCTCCATATCCCCTGATTTTAGTGAATCCTGCTGTGTGGGTTATGGGGGCCAGGTCATTCTGTGGCACGCGAAGACGGTTACGCCGACCTGTCAGCCATCGCTTCCACACCCACATCAGACCACTGACCAGCTCGGACGATGGGCTGAATGTGCGCGTAAGGAGAGAGTGAAGTCGACAGCTCAGTGCATTTTCCTCACTATAAACAATCTGACACGATTGAAACTATCACGGTGCGCTAAAAACCGTGGCTTTGAATGTTGCCAACTGACGGGAACACTTGGATCACGTGGAATGGTTGACTGACAGACTGTGAGTCAGGCTGCCATGGCTCCTTTTAGTGTGGCTTTTTATGGTCTCTACACTCCTTGGTATCCGAGCTAGGTGGTAGTGCACCCACGGAGCGGCTCTGGCACGCCAATCATCTACATCCTGCCTGTCATGACACCGGGCTCAGGTGGGGAGAAGGAGAGAGTACGGTAGATGCAGCGCAAGTCTACTAAAGCACTTTAAACTTAATCACGCCCAAGTCATCGTCCCTGCACCACACTTCCGTGGAGCATCGTGTGGACATAGTCGAGCTACCACTGTCGAACTGTTGGCTGCAGGTGAAACCTAGCGTAAGTGCACACGCTCTGCGGTCAGGAATCTCAACGACGGATACAGGCTCGAAGTTGCCTGAAGGGACAGCTTGCGTTCACTGCTAGTAGGTCTTTCTGTAACTCTTTGTCTCCGTGAAAGCTTAGTCACTCCAATGGGTCTTCCCTGACTTGCGATCTGGGGACCTTTGTGTTGTCGATCACTGGGTAATTGCTCCAGCTACCCATAAGGACCAGTCTATAAACAATTTAAATCTTTGTTTGCGTTGTGGAGACGGCCTCTTTTTAAAAACCCTATGTGACACCTGAGGAGGGCTATAAAGCTAACCTAACGGACAACAAGGTAGGGATATGAGTCAGAATGCCTGAGAGCTGCTCGAGGTCAAACTCCCGGACTGAAAGCAGCAACTGCCTGCCTTTCGCTTATCAGACGTTGCACCCCCACCAACAAGTGACTGAACCGGATTTCCAGCCAAAAACGCCTGCTGCCGACATGTCAATAATTTACTTCTTTTACTTCATTATCTCTGGCGGTGGACTTCTGCACCGGTCCGAGAGCTCAAACGAATAGGGGTAAAGTTACGGTGATCAAGATAGCTTCCTGCTTGTGTCAAGAACCTGGGATGCATTCCTTTACCCCGATCCGCGCACGATTGTTCCTTCAGGATAGAGGCAATTTGACACAGCCACAAAAATCACCCTGATTCTACCCAACATATTCGGTTGAACCTATGAGCTTTCAGAACTAAAATTGAATGCATACAGGCTATTAGAAGTCAAGAATAGGAATTTAACAACGAGAATCTCGAAAGTGGTTTATTTGGGGAAGAAAATTGTGCCAACATAAGTGAACGAGCCTTTAAATGGGTTAAAAATATCAGAAGCCTGTTACGCGGCATAAGTTTAGAAATTGTCCTGTTTGGGCGACGTTTGAGACACTCACTAGAGCAATTAATGATGGACCTCTCAGTCCCGGCAGTTAAACTCGCCGCTGATTTATTAGTGGTTGAAGTTGGTTTCAATTTAAAGAGATTGTTTCATCGCCTACGTTGTATCCGAATAGAGTATGCACAAAGCACCACGTAGTGCAGAGCAACCGCTGGCGAGGAAGCTGGGCAACTTAACCTCCGCGATATTTTCTGCATAAACAGCTACCGCAGCGCAATCACGGTCTCCAACGCTACTCCTACAAAAAACAGCCCGGCGGAGCAGTGCAAGGGAACCGATCGCCATGTATGGGGCTAGTTTGTGTCGGAGCACACGCGCGAGCGTCACACACCGACATGATTATCGATCCGCGTGGTCAGTCGGAGAAAATGAGAGAAAATTGGAGGAGGAGGAGGAGGAGGAGGAGGAGAGAATGGACGACGACGACGAGGAGGAGGACGAAAAAGCACGGGCAACATTACCATTGTTAGTTACGGTCTCAATGTTCTCAGTCGTCGAAATCAGTCGATAAATCATGCAGAAGTAATCAGCATGTAAGCCGGTGCTGGGTATTTATTTAAAATTGCCCAGTGCCATGATTCAGATATGGCGCTCGTAGGCGACTGAACTGCTGAATGCACTCAGTTCGATATAAAAAAGGGAGAATGTGACGTGAGTGCCCCTCTCCGAAGTGGTGGTTAAAGACGGGGCCAAAAAGAAATCCCAGGCGCCTAAAGACCATGCTTTGGATTTCCCACTCAGCAAGCAGCATAAAACCTGCACAAGGGTGAAATAATAACTACGATGATAATAACGGTGCCACGTGCACCCGCATATAATGGGCTGGCGCAATTGCGAAACGTGGTTAGACTTGAAGATAGAGGAGGACAGGATTTGCTAACTTTTATGCTCAGTAGTGAAACCGAAAGCTCATGCGGGTTCCTCTTACAGGGAAACGGGTCCCAGTTGTCAGTTTACTTACCCCAGGCAACTGACTGTGTTTTAGAGAAGCTTAACGGAAGCCTATCCAAATACGAACCCCGGGACAAATTAACAGGGATTTTGTTTTGTCTTGGGTTAAAGAATAGGACCATAAGTGAATACAAATGATGCCCATTTGGCGTCTGATTTGCTACTGTTTTCTTGTAACAATACAAAGTCTCTCAGGCGTTCACCAAGTATCAGACTTTATGCATATTGACTGGAGTCCACTATACTGCATTACAAAAACACAGGGTTATTATGGTAGGGCAACGCCTTATCATATGCAAAATTTATCATGCTTAGGACACCGCATAATTTAGCAGTTTTTTTCAAGTAAGTTCAGTTTAGTCTTGCACAGTAACTGCATGGAGAAAGAGAGAGAGGCTACCTGAGATCAATTTGCGCTATCAGTTGACAAATTCCGAAAGGACGCAAATTACTTCTGCACGACTCGAGTGTAATATTTTATGTCTATTCAGAAACTGGACAGGACGAACCAATGAGTAAACTCTAATAGCCAGCTCCGCGCAAAATGAGGGATGAGATAAAGTCTCGATTTTGCTTCCACAGTGAAGGGGTTTCTGTCGCTGTCTCTTGACTGCACTAAATATATCGTTGGCTTGGGCTTACGTTCTAAGAAATTCTGACTTGCTAATGTAAAACTTTGCACATGCAAGCACTCTACTCGAGGTGCACCAATAACTGGTGCCAATGTATACTATTACGGAATCAGAGTTACTCAAATTACAATAAAAACAGTCAAAAGACGGTTTGGTGAGCCTACGTGTGCTTTCGATAGCTTTTCTTTGGAACAGTACAACTATATGAAACGAAGGAAAGCGGTACAAAATTTAAAATATGCAATCAATAATGCTCGTCTGTTCATGCAAATGTGAATGTTAGCTGTGTGAAGAGGTGGTCAATGATACCAACCAGCGTTTTACGTAGCAGTGAGAGGTGGATAGAGCCGTTCTGAGGGAAGGAAAGGAAAGAGATGACACGGGGACATGCATTCAGTTAAGCAACCGTCATCCCTGCTATGTGCGGATCTTGTAAGGGGTTTTTCTGTGCGTACAAAACCGGCTTATTCAACCTGCTGGCATTCGCTTCTGCTGCTGCTGCTTCTATTAAGACGCTGACCCATTGACTTGGGGTAGTTTGATGGGACCTTATAAATCGCATTGATGGCTGCGCTTGGGTCCACACTATGTCCGGAGTCAACAATGTGTGCAAGACTAGCGCTGTTTATTCTCTCACGTTCCCATTTTCTCGGCCATGCCAGGAGGGGTACACTTATTCTTTTGTATAGGCGTCGACTCGTGCGACAAATATAACCTGTTCCACAGGAGCAATTAAATGAGTAATTGTCCATGGAGGGATCATTCAACAGACCGCGTCCGGTATATGAAACCACCTACAGAGGAAGAAGTATACCAAAACCACTAAAGTTGGGAAGCTGACCCGTGAAACATCTGGCTGAGTGACATGTGGAGTTTAAGTTTAACATGCACCTATGCTGGGCCTAAAGTGATATATTAGAAATATGAACCCTTCCTGAGAGATTAAACAAAATGAAGGAGTATGTCCAATAATCATAACCAAGATGAACTCTTATGTCTGAAAATACCGATATCATAAAGCTGTTTCCAAAGCATTTTCCTTATCCATTAGAGCAAAAAAATAAAGTGGGGTTTTCGTGGCAGTGCTCAATCCTGAAAGGAGCAAACGATAGCGTGCACATTTCAGGAATTTATCACTGTTCTACACAGCTTTGCAGGTTGCAGCCAAGGATTCTGGATGTGAACGTAAAATGATAAGTTTACGCTACTTATATAATATACGTAGCCAGTATTTGTGAGTAGACAAAGCTAGTTATGAAGCAATAGAGAGAGAGAGCTATACTTTATTTTGAAAGTAAAATTCCAAAGCTTTCAACAAACAGGTCCTCTATTCAGTGTGAATAATATTGGGCACACAAACCACACAACACCGGAAGATCAAAAACCGATGGCCGAGGAATTCATATCTTGTCATTATGAGCAATCGTCCTTGAATGCACCTCAAAATATCGATCAAATTGAACTTCCTTCAAATCGGTGCCAGCGTCGTGCGCTTATGACCTCATTATGGTGTTTCGAATAAATAAACAGGGTTAAAATTCGGTAAATAATGGGTGAAATAGGCCAACTGACGTGCATATAAAAGGAATCACATGCAAATAGAAAGCAGAAAAGTTGGCGGCTCAATTTCAAAAGCCGCACAAAAGCCAGTTGTTCTAACACTTTGATCCCAGACCTTACGAACGCGATTTCTCCACATACTTTTTGTACCACCGTCTCTGTTCCTAAACTACTGTGAATCCGTTCAGAGTGAAATCCATCCCGACGACCTTACAACCCTGTGGGTTGCATAAAACAACTAACTTCTGATAGTTTGGTGCTCAACGACTTCTCTACGGAACATTTTCCTCATTTATTTTCTTTTTGATCACCTGTATTTCATCTGACTTATAAGTTTGTTCTAGTGACTTCGTTCTTCTTCTCTTTTTGTTTGCATATTGATTGCAAATTTTAAATTTTTACCGCGTTCCTTCGTTTCATATAGCTGTACTGTTCCAAAGAAAAGTGATCGAAAGCACACGTAGGCTCACCAAACCGTCTTTTGACTGTTTTCATTGTAATTTGAGTAACTCTGATTCCGTAATAGTATACATTGGCACCAGTTATTGGTGCACCTCGAGTAGAGTGCTTGCATGTGCAAAGTTTTACATTAGCAAGTCAGAATTTCTTAGAACGTAAGCCCAAGCCAACGATATATTTAGTGCAGTCAAGAGACAGCGACAGAAATCCCTTCACTGTGGAAGCAAAATCGAGACTTTATCTCATCCCTCATTTTGCGCCGGAGCTGGCTATTAGAGTTTACTCATTGGTTCGTCCTGTCCAGTTTCTGAATAGACATAAAATATTACACTCGAGTCGTGCAGAAGTAATTTGCGTCCTTTCGGAATTTGTCAACTGATAGCGCAAATTGATCTCAGGTAGCCTCTCTCTTTCTCCATGCAGTTACTGTGCAAGACTAAACTGAACTTACTTGAAAAAAACTGCTAAATTATGCGGTGTCCTAAGCATGATAAATTTTGCATATGATAAGGCGTTGCCCTACCATAATAACCCTGTGTTTTTGTAATGCAGTATAGTGGACTCCAGTCAATATGCATAAAGTCTGATACTTGGTGAACGCCTGAGAGACTTTGTATTGTTACAAGAAAACAGTAGCAAATCAGACGCCAAATGGGCATCATTTGTATTCACTTATGGTCCTATTCTTTAACCCAAGACAAAACAAAATCCCTGTTAATTTGTCCCGGGGGTTCGTATTTGGATAGGCTACCGTTAAGCTTCTCTAAAACACAGTCAGTTGCCTGGGGTAAGTAAACTGACAACTGGGACCCGTTTCCCTGTAAGAGGAACCCGCATGAGCTTTCGGTATCACTACTGAGCATACAAGTTAGCAAATCCTGTCCTCCTCTATCTTCAAGTCTAACCACGTTCGCAATTGCGCCAGCCCAATTATATGCGGGTGCACACGTAGCACCGTTATTATCATCGTAGTTATTATTTCACCTTGTGCAGGTTTTCTATGCTGCTTGCTGAGTGGGAAATCCAAAGCATGGTCTTTAGGCGCCTGGGATTTCTTTTGGCCCCCGTCTTTAACCACCACTTCGGAGAGGGGCACTCACGTCACATTCTCCCTTTTATATCGAACTGAGTGCATTCAGCAGTTCAGTCGCCTACGAGCGCCATATCTGAATCATGGCACTGGGCAATTTTAAATAAATACCCAGCACCGGCTTACATGCTGATTACTTCTGCATGATTTATCGACTGATTTCGACGACTGAGAACATTGAGACCGTAACTAACAATGGTAATGTTGCCCGTGCTTTTTCGTCCTCCTCCTCGTCGTCGTCGTCGTCGTCGTCGTCGTCGTCGTCGTCGTCGTCATCGTCGTCGTCGTCGTCGTCGTCGTCGTCGTCGTCGTCGTCGTCGTCGTCGTCGTCGTCGTCGTCGTCGTCGTCGTCGTCGTCGTCGTCGTCGTCGTCGCCGTCGTCGTCCTCGTCGTCGTCGTCGTCGTCGTCGTCGTCGTCGTCCTCCTCCTCCTCCTCCTCCTCCTCCTCCTCCTCCTCCTCCTCCTCCTCCTCCTCCTCCTCCTCCTCCTCCTCCATTTTTCTCTCATTTTCTCCGACTGACCACGCGGATCGATAATCATGTCGGTGTGTGACGCTCGCGCGTGTGCTCCGACACAAACTAGCCCCATACATGGCGATCGGTTCCCTTGCACTGCTCCGCCGGGCTGTTTTTTGTAGGAGTAGCGTTGGAGACCGTGATTGCGCTGCGGTAGCTGTTTATGCAGAAAATATCGCGGAGGTTAAGTTGCCCAGCTTCCTCGCCAGCGGTTGCTCTGCACTACGTGGTGCTTTGTGCATACTCTATTCGGATACAACGTAGGCGATGAAACAATCTCTTTAAATTGAAACCAACTTCAACCACTAATAAATCAGCGGCGAGTTTAACTGCCGGGACTGAGAGGTCCATCATTAATTGCTCTAGTGAGTGTCTCAAACGTCGCCCAAAAAGGACAATTTCTAAACTTATGCCACGTAACAGGCTTCTGATATTTTTTAACCCATTTAAATGCTCGTTCACTTATGTTGGCACAATTTTTCTTCCCCAAATAAACCACTTTCGAGATTCTCGTTGTTAAATTCCTATTCTTGACTTCTAATAGCCTGTATGCATTCAATTTTAGTTCTGAAAGCTCATAGGTTCAACCGAATATGTTGGGTAGAATCAGGGTGATTTTTGTGGCTGTGTCAAATTGCCTCTATCCTGAAGGAACAATCGTGCGCGGATCGGGGTAAAGGAATGCATCCCAGGTTCTTGACACAAGCAGGAAGCTATCTTGATCACCGTAACTTTACCCCTATTCGTTTGAGCTCTCGGACCGGTGCAGAAGTCCACCGCCAGAGATAATGAAGTAAAAGAAGTAAATTATTGACATGTCGGCAGCAGGCGTTTTTGGCTGGAAATCCGGTTCAGTCACTTGGTGGTGGGGGTGCAACGTCTGATAAGCGAAAGGCAGGCAGTTGCTGCTTTCAGTCCGGGAGTTTGACCTCGAGCAGCTCTCAGGCATTCTGACTCATATCCCTACCTTGTTGTCCGTTAGGTTAGCTTTATAGCCCTCCTCAGGTGTCACATAGGGTTTTTAAAAAAAGAGGCCGTCTCCACAACGCAAACAAAGATTTAAATTGTTTATAGACTGGTCCTTATGGGTAGCTGGAGCAATTACCCAGTGATCGACAACACAAAGGTCCCCAGATCGCAAGTCAGGGAAGACCCATTGGAGTGACCAAGCTTTCACGGAGACAAAGAGTTACAGAAAGACCTACTAGCAGTGAACGCAAGCTGTCCCTTCAGGCAACTTCGAGCCTGTATCCGTCGTTGAGATTCCTTGACCGCAGAGCGTGTGCACTTACGCTAGGTTTCACCTGCAGCCAACAGTTCGACAGTGGTAGCTCGACTATGTCCACACGATGCTCCACGGAAGTGTGGTGCAGGGACGATGACTTGGGCGTGATTTAGTTTAAAGTGCTAGTAGACTTGCGCTGCATCTACCGTACTCTCTCCTTCTCCCCCACCTGAGCCCGGTGTCATGACAGGCAGGATGTAGATGATTGGCGTGCCCAGAGCCGCTCCGTGGGTGCACTACCACACCTAGCTCGGATACCAAGGAGTGTGAGACCATAAAAGCCACACTAAAAAGGAGCCATGGCAGCCTGACTCACAGTCTGTCAGTCAACCACTCCACGTGATCCAAGTGTTCCCGTCAGTTGGCAACATTCAAAGCCACGGTTTTTAGCGCACCGTGATAGTTTCAATCGTGTCAGATTGTTTATAGTGAGGAAAATGCACTGAGCTGTCGACTTCACTCTCTCCCTTACGCGCACATTCAGCCCATCGTCCGAGCTGGTCAGTGGTCTGATGTGGGTGTGGGCGCATTGGCTGACAGGTCGGCGTAACCGTCTTCGCGTGCCACAGAATGACCTGGCCCCCATAACCCACACAGCAGGATTCACTAAATCAGGGATATGGAGGAGCCATCGCCATCTGACACCCAATCTACTGGTCAGCCACTCGACACACACAGCACATACACTGGGCTGATTGCGTGGTCTGGTGTAAGCGTCAGATTGTCATCCTTCTTAGCCACGGTTTCTATGAAACCATGATATTCTCAGGTATGTGATGATGGTGAGGGTGTTGTCTATGTATTGGTGTAGGTAGTGTGTGCTGATATGGCTTGGCCACTGGTGGTTAACTACAGGTTTTCATGGTCATGCAACCGGAATAAAGTTCATTTTTGAACATGAAAGCTGCACAGCAGTCAGGTGCTTATAAATCAGCCGGGGCCTGTCGTCCTTCTGCCTGCCATCGTCGAGCTCCGTCCTGGTTTCCACCCGGGGTGGCTGCCCTGCTCGGTAATTGCGCATACGCGTGGTAGGCTCACGTGGTTCGGCGCTGTTATTCTGGCTGCGCGGATCGATGCATGCCTCCACATAGGATGCACGCAGATGTACAGACGTTAATTGGTTCTTTGGCCTTCCGCCCTTAACTTTTATGGATGTCGGACTGTTGTTGTCCTTCGTGATGCCTCCGGCAGTGCCCCCGTCCTTTGTCTTAACTGTCCAGTCCAGCTAATGACCCAAGGCGTCCTGATTTTGTGCTCGATGGTGATGATGATGATGATGATGATGATGATGATGATGATGATGATGATGATGATGATGATGATGATGATGATGATGATGATGATGATGATGATGATGATGATGATGATGATGATGATGATGATGATGATGATGATGATGATGATGATGATGATGATGATGATGATGATGATGATGATGATGATGATGATGATGATGATGATGATGATGATGATGATGATGACGATGATGATGATGATGATGATGATGATGATGATGATGATGATGATGATGATGATGATGATGATGATGGATGATGATGATGATGATGATGATGATGATGATGATGATGATGATGATGATGATGATGATGATGATGATGATGATGATGATGATGATGATGATGATGATGATGATGATGATGATGATGATGATGATGATGATGATGATGATGATGATGATGATGATGATGATGATGATGATGATGATGATGATGATGATGATGATGATGATGATGATGATGATGATGATGATGATGATGATGATGATGAGATGATGATGATGATGATGATGATGATGATGATGATGATGATGATGATGATGATGATGATGATGATGATGATGATGATGATGATGATGATGATGATGATGATGATGATGATGATGATGATGATGATGATGATGATGATGATGATGTGATGATGATGATGATGATGATGATGATGACGATGATGACGATGACGATGATGACGAGGATGACGACGACGAGGATGAGGACGAGGACGACGATGACGAGGAGGACGACGAGGATGACGAGGACGACGAGGACGAGGACGACGACGAGGACGACGAGGACGAGGAGGACGACGACGATGAGGACGAGGACGACGAGGACGACGAGGACGAGGACGACGAGGACGACGACGAGGACGAGGACGACGAGGACGAGGACGACGAGGAGGACGAGGACGAGGAGGACGAGGAGGACGAGGAGGAGGACGAGGACGAGGACGACGAGGAGGAGGACGAGGACGAGGAGGAGGACGACGAGGAGGAGGAGGACGAGGAGGACGAGGACGAGGAGGAGGACGAGGAGGAGGAGGACGAGGACGAGGAGGAGGAGGAGGACAGAGGAGGACGAGGACGAGGACGAGGACGAGGAGGACGAGGAGGAGGAGGAGGAGGAGGAGGAGGAGGACGAGGACGAGGAGGAGGAGGAGGACAGGAGGAGGAGGAGGAGGAGGAGGAGGAGGAGGAGGAGGAGGACAGGAGGAGGAGGAGGAGGAGGAGGAGGAGGAGGACAAGGAAGGAGGAGGACAGGAGGACGACGACGACGAGGAGGAGGAGGACAAGGAGGAGGAGGACGGAGGAGGACAGGAGGAGGATGGAGGAGGAGGAGCGTGAGAGGAGGAGGAAGGACACACGGTGACCAGACGACAGAAGGACACTGAGGCCGGTGAGCGCGGAGCAGACAGCCATGGACGAACGATGAACAGCACACGGAAGAGTGCCCAGACAGCCCACAGCGGTGGATCCGGATGGAGCACAGGCGGATCGCACCCGAACGGCCACGGCCCAGGCAGGATCCCGAGCGGAGATACCCAGACCAGCAGATGGCGAACCGAGTCCCAAGAACTTTGAGGGCGGTGGACTGCAGGACGTTTCACAATTAGCATCAACGCTTTTCACGGTGCCGTTATTATCTGGAGCATCAGGTTCTCGGTTATCGGTTGCTGAAAGCAAAAACATTCAGCAGGCAAATTTAACAAAAGAGTATTTAGCTTACCTGGTGGTCACTTACCTTGGGAGCCTTCGTCGGGGATGCAGTCGGAGCCTCATCTGGGAGATGACGAGGCGATGATCTGTCCAACCATCGGCATCGCGGGATCGCCTTGGTGACATCACGTCCTGTCGATCTCACCTCCGGACCAGAACATAGTCCAGCAGTTGCCAGCGCCACAACTGAGGGTGCATCCACGTGGCCTTCTTCCGCGTCGGAAGGCGGAAGAAGGTGTTGGTCAGCACGAGACAGTGTTCCGCAAGCGTGCGCAGAAGAAGGTGGCCGTTATTGTTACAGCTACCGAGACCGTGGGGACCCAGCACTCACCAGGCAGCGTTGTCCATCCCGACGCGGGCGTTGAAGTCACCAAGGAAAATTAACTTGTCCCCATTCGTCACAGTCGCCAGCAGGGTGTGCAGGTCCTCGTAGAATTTGTCCTTCTCCGCATCAGAGCTCGTCATTGGGGGAGCGTAGGCGCTGACGATGGTGGCGAACTTGTCTCTCCGAAGAGGCAGGCGGAGGCTAATCAGGCGATCATTGATACCCTGCGGCAGACAGGGCGGATGTCCCATGATGTCGTTCCGGATGGCAAAAGGCAAACACCAGCGTCGCGTCGCTCTGCCTTTGGCCGGCCCCACCGGAAAAAGGTATAGCCAGCACCCACCTCCTCCAGCTGACCCTGCTCAGAGAATCGGGTCTCGCTGAGAGCAGCAATGTCCACCTTGTAGCGCGCCAGTTCCCGAGTGACTAGCGCCGTCCTCCGTTCCAGCCGGTTGCTCCTCCGATTGTCTAAAAGGGAACGAACATTCCAAGCTGCTTGTGTGAGCGGACTCACCCGAGCAGCCCGGAGGGTACCCCGATGGGTACGGTTGGGAGGATTGGGAGAGGAGTTGTTGTTGATACTTTTTAAGAGTTTTGTCGACCGCATGATATTGCAGTCTGCAAGCCACGGTCTGGTGCAGCTGTTCGTGAGACCCAGCATTTGTTTAGGGCACCTTTTCTAGCCCCCTCCCACGCGAGGGGGTTAGCAATGCTATCCCTAAATAGGGCTGCTTAGTCATCCAGGCGGCTACCGAACTCCACTATGGGTCACGATTTGGGTAAGTGAGAGAACGACCGATTCGCCTGGGCCACCTACGTGATTGCATGTCGCCCTCACCATAGATTTTTCCACCGTGTGGAAGGAGAGAAGGGTGGGGATAGAGGGATAAGAGGAGGGGTAGAAGCAAGAGTAAGAAAGAGGACGAGAGATGAGGTGGTGGAGGTGAAGTAGGAGGGAAGAGGGGTAGTGGGGTGGGGAAAAAGAGGAGGAATGGCAGGGAGGACGGGAAAAGGAGAGAACAGGGGGCAGGCGCAGACGTACCGGGTTTGAAGACACACACACAACAGCGGAGACCCTAACCTGGTGTAGCCCGTTGGTCGTGGCGATTGCCCGGGATGTGGCCGCTTGGAAACACCAGCTACGAGGAGCCACAGGTGAGAGCTGGGTACCAGTTAGAGGCGGCCATAGGAGCATTCACCACCTGTACGAGACAACTAGAGCGACCAAATGCTATCTGTGTGGTGCCACCCAAAAATAGTAACCCCTACACCCTACACACACACGACAGTTCGACCGTCGTAGTCCTACGACGTCCAGCGTATGCTCCATGGGAAAGTGGAGCAGGGACGATGACTTGTGCGTGATTTAGTTTTAAGTGTTAGTAGACTTGCGCTGCGTCTACCGCACCCTCTCCTTCTCCCCCACCTGATCCCGGTGTCAAGACAGAGTCAAAAAGACAGGAGGCGGGAGAGGACGCAGGTGGCTGACGCAGCTGGAGCCACCCTGTGCCTACCACCAAATCTGGTTTGGATCCCACGGAGTGGGAGTGCCATAAAGGCCACATTAAGAAGGAGCCATTTCAGCCTGACTCTCAGTCCACCAGTCTGCCGCTCCACACAAAACACAATTGGACTGACCACGCGGTCCGAGTTATCCCGTCAGTTGGCATCTTCCAAGCCACGGCTTTAAGCGCTCCGTGATAGTTTAAAGCGCGTCAGATTGTTTATAGTGAGGAACATGCGCTGAGCTGTTGACCTCACTCTCTCCCCCACCCCCACAGTCAAATCGCTGTCCGAGCCGGTCAGATGTTTGATGCGGAAGTGGGCGCAGCTGCTGGTGACCTCGTCTACGTGTACTACGTATACGACCTGCCCCCAAACACAAGCAATAGGAGTGCACACAACAGGGGTTTGAACGGCTTACATCTCACATGTGTGAGATAGTCAGAGGTCACGTTAAGAAGGAGCCATCGCAGTCTGACTCTCAGACCAACAGTCAGCCACTCCATACAACACACATTGGACTAACTGCGAGTGCTGAGTGTTATTGTCAGTTGGCAACCTTCCAACCGCGGCGCTTAACGTCACCGCACACTCTTCTTCTCTCCCACCTGATCCCGGTCTCATGCACAGGCAAAAAGAGCGGAGATTAACGAGGACGCAGATGGCTGGTGCGGCTGGAGCCGCCCCTCGGCGTTCCACCACACCTGGCTCGGATCCCACAGAGTGGGCGTGTCATAAGGCCTCATGAAGAAGGAGCCATTGCAGCCTGACTCTCAGTCCGCCAGTCAGCCACTTCACACAAAACACACATTGGGCTGATCACGCGGTCCAAGTTATCCCGTCAGTGTGCAACCTTCCAAGCCATGGTTTTTAGCGCACCGTGATAGTTTTAAGCGCGTCAGATTGTTTATAGTGAGGAAAATGCGCTGAGAAGTAGACCTCACTCTCTCCCCCACCCCTAAAATCAAACCGCTGCCCGAGCCGGTCAGTTGCCTGATGTGGGAGTGGGCGCATTGTCTGACGGATCGGCGTACCCGTCTTCGCGCGCCACAGCACGACCTTGCCCCCATAACGCACACACCAGGATTCACTAATTCAAGGGATATGGAGCAGTCATCGCCATCTGACTCCCATTCAAATGGTAAGCCTTTCGACACACACAGCATATACACTGAACCGACGGCGTTGTCTGGTGTAAGTGTCAGATTGGCAGCCTTCCCATCCACGGTTTCTAGGAAACCGTGATATACTCAGGTACATGGTGATTGTGAGGGTGGTGTCAACGTATTGGTGTAGATAGTGTGTGCTGATGTAGCCTAGCCTCCGGTGGTTTACCGCAGGTTTTGTGAATAAGCATGTGTCCGAATAGGCGCATGCGGTGTGTGAATGTGCGGGAGCAGTGAGGGCAGTGGAGGCGGGCACGTCAACTGTATGTCGCAACCCCAGGCGCTGATTCACCAGCCTCCGTGCGATGGGTTCGCTGGAGACCGATCAAGCCAATGCGTGAGTTGAATTTGCGGGCGCAGCGTGGGCAGGAAAAATTGGAAGAGGCTGAGGGGGGTGTCATTCATGATAGTGGGGTAGCGGTGGCGGTAAGGATAGCTGGAGCGGAGGGTGTGTATGGGGTATCGGTATTGTCGGTAGTGCGGTGAATTCCGATGTCATGGATGCGCATGTTACCGATAAGGCCCCTGTGATGAGTGAATGCACGAGGACAGTCAGGACAGTGAATTCGGCGATCTCTGTTGTGTGTTGGAGCTCCAGGCACTGGTTCACCAGTCTCTGTACGATGGATTCGCAAGTGACCGACCAGGCCGATGCGTGAGGTGAATGTGCGGTCGCAATGAGGACAGTTTACGAGAGGGTCCCCATCGCTGATGGTGGTAGTGGTGGTGGCGGTGGTGGTGGTTGTGGGGGTAACACGTGCTGAGCATTGTGATGTGCTCTCGATGATGGTGGGACTAATGGAATTGATGGCAGGGTGAGGGTGGGGGAGTCCGAAGGAGGGTTGACAGAAGTTGACGTAGAATTTTGAATTGTCGGATTGTTGATGCATTGCGTCCGAAGATGTCCGACTAGGCCAATTCGCGCGCGGTGGGTTAAACAAGTTATTCAAATCTATCAAAATCCACAACTACTACTCAGATTTCCCCATGGAAATGGGAGTGGAATAGTTGGCGGTGTTAGAATTCTCCTTCACAAAAATTAGTGGTGAAGTTTTGCCATATAAAACTCGCAGTTATGGTACAAGGGGTGAGTTTGAAAGTAACGGTTTTGCATTCAGCTGCCTACGAAACTACTTCGGTCGGACACTATAGGATTTTCAGAGCATGTCGGTGACGAACCAATGAAGGTTTGCTGTAATAATTTTCTCAGGCTGTCCCATTTCGATCAGCTGCGTGTGTTGTCCGTGTCTCTCCTGCACAATAAGCACGGCAGACTATTGGGGATGATCATGGTCCAATTAACCAATTAGCCTCGCATTCTGTCTTCATGTGCCTGAATGGACAGTGACAACCACAGCGGCTAAATTTACAAATTGTGTAACGATTTAATTGCTAATCTATAAACATAGCTAAAGAATTTCGATTTTTCTAATAAATCGTTTTGTTTTATTTATATATGTGGAGTTACTTCTCCCGTTAGAAGGCTGAAAATGAGAAGACGGGGGATTCGGTCAGTTTGCGAATTTTGAAAGGCCTCAAATTATTTGATAAGGACGCATTCAATCCACCAAGTTACGGTGTCTTGTGTTCTAGCTGCAAGCCAAATTTGAAAACAGACTAAATAGGAAAGCCATTAAAAAAGGATTTCCGGTTCTTGGGATGAGAAAGTTGGCAATCTGGAGTTTCCGAACTTTACGACCGTTCACCCTGAAAAACACCCTGAAAACAATGGCAAACTGACAGTATCAACAGCCTTGCTTGTCCAGGCGGTAGTCCGTTTAGGTTGAGGCATCCTCTCTCGTGATCGTTAACAAGGCCACTTACGCGTAAGCCTAGACATTTCAACCGTCGATTTCGACGAGGTTCACCGTATGCTCCACACAAGGTGGTGCAGGGACGGTAACTTGCGCGTGAATTAGTTTTAGGTGATAGTAGCCTTGCGCTGCAGCTACCGCACACTCTCCTCCTCCCCCACCTGAGCCCGGTGTCAAGACAGAGTCAAGAAGACCGGAGATGGGAGAGGGTGCAGGTGGCTGGCGCGGCCGGTACCGCTCTTGAGTGTACCACCACACCTGTCTCGGATCCCACGGAGTGGGAGTGTCATAAAAACCACATTAAGAAGGAGCCATTGCAGTCTGACTCTCAGTCCGCCAGGCAGCCACTCCAAACAAAACACACATTGGGCTGACCACGCGATCCAAGTTATCCCATCAGTTGGCAACCTTCCAAGCCATGGCTTTTAGCGCACCGTGATAGTTTCAAGCGCGTCAGATTGTTTATAGTGAGAATAATGCGCTGAGTTGTTGACCTCACTCTCTCCCCCATCCCCACAATCAAACCACCATCCGAGCCAGTCAGTTGTCTGATGTGGGAGTGGGCGTATTGGCTGACGGGTCGGCCTACCCATGTTTCGCGCGCCACAGCAAGACCTGGCCCCTATAACAAACACACCAGTATTGACATACCCAGGGGATATGGAGGAGCCGCTACCGTCTGACTCCAAGTCCACTGGTCAGCCACTCGACACACACAACACATACACTGGGCCAACGGCGTGGTCTGGTGTAAGCGTCAGATTGGCAGCGTTCCAAGCAACGGTTTCTAGGACACCGTGATTTTATCAGGTACATTATGACGATTGTGAGGGTGTTGTCTATGTATTAGTGTAGATGGTGTGCGCTGATGTGGCATAGCCTCCGGTGGTTGACCGCAGGTTGTCGTGAAGGCGCATGTGTCCCAATGTGTGTAAATGCGCGGGAGCAGGGAGGGCAGTGGAGGCGGGCGCGGCGACTGTATATCGGAACCCCAGGCACTGGTTCACCAGCCTCTGTGCGATGGATTTGCAGGTGACCGACCAGGCCGATGCGTGAGTTGAAGTTGTGGGCGCAGTGTGAGCAGGAGAAATCGGTAGAGGCTGGGGGATGTCATTCATGGTAGTGGTGGTGGCAGTGGCAGTAAGAATGGCAGGAGTGAAGTGTCTGCATGGTGTATCGGTGTTGTTGGCATTGCGGTGAAATCCACTGTCATGGAAGCGCATGTGACCGTACAGGTGCATGCGATGAGTAAATGCGCGAGGACAGTGATGGCAATGGAGGCAGCGATCTCTGCTGTGTGTTGGTGCTCCAGTCACTGGTTCACGAGTCTCTGCACGATGGATTCGCAAATTACCGACGAGGCCGATGCGTGAGGGTAATGTGCGGTCGCATTGAGGACAGTTTAGGATAGATTCCTCATCGCTGATGGTGGTGGTGGTAGTGAAGGCGAAGGCAGTGGTGGTTGCGGTGGTGCGGGTAACGGGCGTTGAGTATTGGTATGTGGTCTCAATAATGGTGGGAGTAATGGAATTTATGCCCTGAGTGAGGGCCGTAGATGGCCTTGATGTCTTTGAAAATGTTTTCTTTTGCTTGGGATCCTCATACCCCTGGATTTCCTCAGCATTTCGGATCATCCAGGCGTCCTGCATCTTTCGCAGCCGTTGCCGTACAAGGCTGCGGCTTCTGAAATGGGCTGCTTTGGTGGCGTCAGTCCGAAGGTCAGTGTAGGCTTTGTGTAGTCCATTCTTCTCCACGAGTAAGTTGTTGATGTCAGCGTCATTGTCGTCAAACCAGTCCTGGTGTTTACGGCGTGCGCGTACAAGGACTTCGAGGGCATTGGAATGGATGACATTTCGCAGTTGACCCCATCGCGTCTCCACGGTAGCGTTATCACCTGGAGCATGCAGGTCCTCCAGTTTCTCGGTTATTTGGTTGCTGAAATCAAAACAGTGAGCAGGCAAATTCAACAAAAGAGTATTTAACTTAAATGGCGGCCTCTTACCTTGGGGCCTTCGTCGGGGTTGCGGTCGGAGCCTCATCTGGGAGATAACGAGGCGGTAATCTGTCCAACC
>WEDG01002170.1:0-167296 GCA_017591395.1 Schistocephalus solidus
ATCAGTGGTCACCAACTCCAGGAGGTAAATATTCCAAAGGACTTGGGTATATGGATAACACCCACTCTCAAACCATCGTCGCACTGTGCGAATATAGCAAAGAAAGCTATGTGTATCTTAGGCGCAATCAGGAGATCCTTTGTTAATTTTGATGGAGAGCTTTTTGGGCGCGTGTTTGGAACATTTATCCGGCCGTTGTTCGAATATTGCGTTCAGGCGTGGCGCCCTTGGACGAAACATGACTACGCTCTGCTGGAGAAAATTCAACGGAGGGCGATGAAACAAGTCAGTAGATTGGAATGCCTACCCTATGAGGGCCGACTTAAAAGACTTAAACTTTTTCCTCTCTCTTATAGGCAATACAGAGGGGATATGATCTAGTCTTCAAACTGGTCAGGGGAGTTGATTGTGCTCTTCAGATGGCCGACTTTTTTGAATTGGCAAACATGACAAACCTCCGAGGTCACCCATACAAACTGAAAAGAAAACACGCCAAACTTGAAGTGCGGGCCAACTTCTTTTCCAACGGGTGATTGAAGAATGGAACAAACTGCCAACTTGGGTTGTTCAGGCTGAAAGCGTTTAAATTTTTAAAAGAAGACTTGATGAATTTTTACTTGATGGACATATATTTAGTCGACAGCAATGATCGATATACTAAAACGACTATTGCCATATAAAATTTGCTTATCTTGCCAGCGTATATCTGTAAATAGGGTTTTCAAAGGCTCTGCCTATCTCCCTTATATATACTTGATTAATATACTGAATTAATTTAATACAAATCCAAACGTACTTTGCGTGCGCTTCGAATGACCGCAATGGATACTCAGGCCAGAAGCTCCAACGAGTATTTTTTTCACGTCCATTTCTGAACCTCCTACGATTACCTGCAATGCACATAGAGAGGAAAAATTTACTTATATGACTTATCCCCTGGGTATGAGCAAGCCATAGCTTGTGGTTTGTGACCTACAAGACTCATAAAAGCCTATTCTCTGGCTATACGTGAGGCTTTCACTTTAATGATTTATAAATCAATTATCTAAAAGCAGCTTTTTATACTGCTTAAAATAATAAAAAATATACGATAATTTTACACTTTCAAACGTTTTTCGATCGCGTCTTTATTTTCATACATAATTTTATGATTTTTAAAGAAATTGCTTTAAAACGTATTTGCGAAACTTATTTTTAATCTCTGCCTGTTAGTAGTATATTTTTTGCGTTTTTAACATCATGTATGCTCTACGTACTTCGAATGCTAAACAAGCCTGACACATAGGCTTTGATCTAGCTTGATGAAACGACTAGTACTAGTTGTTTCGTAAAGCTAGATCAAACATACTCAGCACTAAATCATTTAATACAAATATGACGACTATAGGACAGAATTGAACGTTTCTTACCGTTGAACTTTTCTTGCTCCTAATCCATTTCCACCTTTTTTTAGCGATCAGTTCAATCAATTAGGCGGCAGATCCAACACCGGAATGGACTGCGCTAGCATCTGATTGGAAGTGTCTTTGCCTTAGAATCGACCACAGACTTTTATACCTCTGTGGAATGAATATTCTTGAATGTCTATAACAGACTATTGTCGACCCTGACAATTATTATCCAGACACATTCCATTGCATTATGTAAAGCTGTTTTATTTTCAAATTTTGATATTTCTAAACCTTGGAAGACAGGTTTTTTTACTCAAAACAAACTCCTCATTCTCAATACAGCTACTTAATCATATAACCAAAACAAAGCTCAAATGGTTACTGAGAAGAAGAGATGGTGTTAGGTTTTCTCCTGTGTTCTAAGGCTTTGACGGTGCCCAAGGAGTGCCCAATTAATAAATCTGTTTATTTATTTACAGTCAATGCCCTTGAAGAGCTTAAGAATGAATAATAACCATTGCATATTTATAGTCAAAACAACGTTGTTACACTTTAAACTGTTATGTGGTCACAATATAACATAACTTCAAATGAGTTGTTGTGTTTCAATGCAAAACGGAGTGAAAGAGTGATCCACAGAGGTTTTAAAAGGCGAAAATTTAGAAAACCTCTTCTAAATCGTAGATGCCCCGTAAAAAAATCGAATAATCTAGTTTTTAGATCTGGTTTACCTGATATATGAAGAGAGAGAGATAGGGGATGCTCAAACTTTAGAGATACTATGTACCACTTGAGGTTATGCTAATAAGAACTAAAGTACCGCTGACAAAATTTATGATTTTAAAAGAAGGCTTAATGGCATAATATTTGACAAACGACAAATCTCACAACACGATTACTTAAAAACAGCTTTGTAGGATCTTTCGAGCTATACCTTTCTTCCATAAGGTTTCAAATATAACTATTAAAACGCATTCGATGTTAGGTCATGCTTGGACTCGAGAACATTTGAAATGTTCACAATTTTATATTGACTGTACGTATGGAATGATTCCTTAAGTGTTATCAAGGGCAAGCGCTAGCTTTTCCCAGCTATCATCCCACGGGCCGAAGTTTTTTCTTCTGAGTAACATAAAGGTAGGAAAACCAATTATAAAGATTTACGCTCAGGAGATTTTTTCACTGATAACCTGATCCTTACTGCATATTTTGTCTGATATTGCCTGTAAACCGGCATTAAATACAATTATCTTTAAGTGCCTGTAACCCCTCAAAGTATACAATATATAAAAAATATATAATATACTTGACGAGGCTATATGCACTGTACGCCAGAAGGTCTCATCGCTACTTATGACAATTAGGCACGCTTATAATATTTCACCAGCGGACAGGGAAGCAACGAATAATTAAAAATGAACAGAACTATTACAGCACTGTTGGTGAAAAAGCTAGAGCAACTGTTTTGAGGACTCGCGTTCATTACTATGGGAAGTCCCCTATCCTACTTGAAGACCAGGAGTCCTACTAAGCAACGCCTTCCTAGCCTGCCAAATAGATGATCAGGCAATAACCGGATTCCCAAACCGACTGACGTGCAAGTAGGTAATTTCACTCGCGAATGCAGCAGATAAAACCAACAAATGCAACAATGACCAGGTTCTAGGCATAACTCAAAATGCACAAGCCGATCGCTCCCTGGCGTACAACCGTTGTCCGGAAGAGGAAGCCCCACTTATAATTTAGCCAAATCAATGTTTCGAACATCAAATGTCTTCCAGAGGGCTGCAGGATTTTCATCGATGTAACTTCCCAATAAGTTTAAAAAGGGTCACTTAAATTCCCGATGGTCCTTTCCCCGAGTCACTTTAAGTCACTTTATTGAGAGAATTAGTCTTTCGCACTTGAGCTCCCTATTCACATTCAAAAATGATGAAAGAATAAATGTTAAGAGCAATAACTCTGACAGATGAAAACGTAAGGTCATCGATATGTGTGGGCCAGGCATAAGATGCCACTACTGACACAAGCTTCATTATATGTACAATGGTTTCTCAGCAAATGAGTATTCAGTTTGCATTTAAATGTGTCAACAGTTTCTGAAAGGACCACCTCATCAGGAAGTCCGTTCCATGCACCAACGACCCTCTGCGAAAAGGCGTTCCGATGGAATTCCGTGTGGACCAATTTCCTCTGCAGTTTAAAGGGATGACCACGCAGATGTTCCGTCTCAGCCAATTCGAAGAAGTCAGCAAATTCCAGGGCACACTCGCGGCCTCTGATAATCCGGTAGGTTTGGAAGTTAGGTCACCGCGTAGTTGCATGTAATTGAGAGGAAAAGATCAAGTTCAACTAGTCTGGTTTCGTAAGGAAGATGACTAAGATTCTTGAACATCTTCGTAGCCCTCGCCTGTACTCGTTCTAGCTGTAGATAATCCATTATAAACCACGGACGCCAGGCCTGGACGGCATATTTTAAGTGAGATCGAACAAACGCTCCGTAGGCTTTTCAGAATAGTTCCTTATCAATCTGCACAAATCCACGTCTGAGCACAAATAAAACTTGTGTTGCACGTTTAGCTGCCTTTACACACCGTGATGATGGTTTGAGTGAAGAGTTTATTAGAACACCAAGGTCCTTTTGTTACTCAACAATCGAAAGGGGCTGCCCATTGTGAAGGTATTGGTAGGAATCATCCTCCTTACTGGTCTTTCTGGTACGGTGTCTTAGGACCACACACTTCCCACCGTTAAAATTTAAGAGCCAACGAGCAGACCAGCTGCTAAGATGGTTGAGACTCTCTTGAATTGCGTGCCTATCGGAATCAGATTTGATGACCCTCCACAATTAAACATCGTCTGCAAACATGACAGCGCTGCAACTCAGGTCTTCAACGCAGTCGTTGATATGGACTTAGAAGAGAAATGTTCCTAAGATGGAGCCTTGGGGGACACCACTTAGAACCGGAGTAAGTGTTGACTTCGAGGAATCGATGCATACAGTTTAAAATCTTGCTGTAAGAAAATCTAAAATCCATGTCAGCAGCATTCCTCTTATTCCAATTTCAGATAATTTATAGATTAGACGTTTGCATGGGACACTATCAAACGCCTTCGTGAAATCAGTGTTGATGACGTCAACCCTACCAACCTCATCCAATGCGCGAGTCCACTGATCTATGGAGAGTAATAAACTGGACAGACAGGAGTGATTCTGTCTGAAGCCATACTGGAGCTCTGAGAGCAATCGGTTTCCTCAAGGAATTTCATTGTCGCCTTCTTAATTATCGATTCCATTATTTTACAGCAAATGGAGGTTAGGCAGACAGGCCGATAATTGTTAACATTAGATCGAGTCCCAATCTTGTATATGGGGTCTATATTTGCTGCCTTCCATTAAGATGGCAGTTTCCCAGATTCAAAGGACGAATTGAATAAATGCGCTAGTGGTTTGGAGAGTTCGCTGGCCAGTTCTTTCAAGAACTTTGCCGGTAAATCGTCCGGACCAGATGACTTGGCTTCTTTGAGATTTTGCAGTTCTCGCTCCACGAGAGGTTCCGGGAAGAGAATATCTTCAAGCACTGGACCGGCGTCTATAACACCACTGTTGTCGTGGTCAGACTGAAGTTCCGGTTCTTTAGTGGATACCGAGGCAAAAAACTGGCCCAAATGCTCGGATTTCTTGCAACTTTAAACGATTTCAACACCATTGCCATCCATATGTACTGCGACTGGGTCCTTAATTTTTATTCGAACATTGATAAAATTGAATAGAATTTTAGGTTTATTTTCAGCCTATTGAAAAATTCTTGATTCATAGCTTTTCCTTCCCTGACGAATCACTTTTTGACAGCGTTTCTGCTGTGAAGAAATTCCTTGAAATGCTCTGCTGACCCTGTTTCTCTAAATACCTTCCATTTTTCATTATTCTTCTTTAACTGCCTCTTTAGTTCTCTTGTTAACTCGACAGGGCGACTTGTCTTTTTGTACCATCACTGGACAAAAGCGTTCAATCAGGGTGAGTGAACCCTTCTTAAACGATTGCAAGTCAACCTGTGGTTTCCCTTTGAGCAAATATTCCCCTTGCACTGATATCAGTTCTTTCAAGCAGGTTTTTTTCAGCCGGACTACTCTCCAACAGAACGTCTGAAACGCCGCGAACTAGTGATAGAAATGAAGAGGAGACTTTCAGCTGGAGAGAACAATCTGGTAAATTACAGGGGACGCGTGATACAGGGAATCGCAACATTGCTCTGGAACCAGCCAATGCTCATGATGGCAGCGGCAAATTAGCATCGGCAAACTTGAGACAAACGGAATTTGTCTCTGCTGACTGCTGCATACTTCGAAGCTCGAAGAACTGAGAATCCAGGTAGCCGTTCTGTCTCCCGATATTAAAGCGATCACAGAAACATGGCTGTCACAGAACATCAGCGATTGTGAAGTAGCCTTATCCAGGTACCAGCTGCTCAGGAGAGACCGCATCCACCGCCTGGGTGGAGGAGTTGCGATGAATGTTAAAAGCAATTTCACAGTGTTTGAAATGACGGAGAAGATTAGCAATGGTATTGAGGCTATTTGGCTCAAAATAAAGATCGCATTACCTTGAAGTCATGACTCTCTACCGACCACCCGGGTGAGACACTGATGCTGATACTTGTTTGTTGGAGAACATAAAGGAGATTAGTAGTCAACCTGATTTTGTTCTCATGGGTGACTTCAATGCACCCAGCATTCGATGGAACGATCTGCAGGCGCAGAACTCAAAGTTTTCCTTCGATCATCGTCTGCTAAAGACACCACTTGAAGCTCTTTTCACCCAACATGTATTTGTTCCAACGAGAGCGCGTGGAGGACAACAGGCCAGTTGTTTAGATCTCGTCTTCACTAAAGATCCTGACAGTATAGACAAAGTACACTGCCTACCTCCACTTGATCGAAGTGATCATGCAGTACTTTCATGGGAGTATGGTTTCTATTCTGTGCCATCTGCAATAAATGAAACCAGGCCCAATCTATGGCGAGGAGACTTTTGCAAGATGAGAGCTGAGGCATCACGAATAGATTGGGATCTTCTCTTCTCCTGGAATGTCACTGAGGGTTGGAATTTATTTAAGAATTATTTGTTGAATCTAATAAAATGCCACTGTCCACCATCACAACTTAGGATATTTAACAGATCACAGTAATTAACAAGGGATCTAAAAAGAGAGATTTACAGAAAAGGAAGGCTTTGGAAGACATTTGCCGATCAAATGAAAATTAAGCCTTGCAAGCATACAAAACTCGAAGGAACAAGGGTAAAAGCTTGATCTTCAAAAGCCGACGGGATTACGAGAAGGATTTAATGACACTTCCGTCCTGCCATTGATCCAGCAAATCTTTGAACAGGATAAGAGGCTCTCCGACGAAAAGTGACTAGCTGAAGAGGTTAACTTTTCCGAAAACCCTTCGTACAATGTTGCAAAACTCTTTTCGCGGACAGTAAAAGCGCAGAGAAAAACTCAGTACCCTGTACTTCGAGACGCTTTTGGAAACCCTATAGCTGACGCTAAGTTGACGGCTGATAGCTTCAATGCTTTCTTGTCTAGAACTTTCAGTTAAAATTCGGTCGCCCCCTTTCCAAACGTCCGGGTTTGGACCGGTAACGTCCTCGAAAACATAAATTTTACCCTCTGGGACGTAACCGTAGCCATTCGGCGTTCTCACCAATCTTACAGTCCTGGACCAGATGGCGTCCCGGTCAGCGTTTTAAAGGCGGATGCAAATGATATATTTCCGTCACTTCTGTATAAGATATTCAATCTTGCTTTTGAAAGTGAAACCTTCCCTATTTTATGGAAGGAATCGCACATTTTGCCTATACCCAAACACGGCCGAACTACGTCATTTGACGACTTTAGGCCAATAAATAAACTGCCAGCAGCCTCGAAGATATTAGAGACCTTGATTAAAGACAAGTTGATGCGTCACCTAACAGAGAATAACCTACTTAATGCGGCTCAGTATGGGTTTCTCGAAAAAAAGATCTTAAGACACCTGCCAGCTCTCTTACTTTGATCATGTGCTACAATCTAGAGATAGTGGTTTTGCAATTTACACCGTTTATTTCGACTTCACGAAGGCTTTTGATCGTGTTGACCACGATCTCCTCCTGCTGAAACTTACCTCCTTCGGCATAGGTAACAAGCTTCTGAACTTAATATCCTCCTATTTGAATGATCGCGCACAACGGGTAAAAATGTCCGATGTTATCTCCAATCCCACGCACGTGAGGAGTGGAGTTATTCAGGGTAGTGTACTCGGCCCGATTCTATTTTGCCTTTTTGTGAACGATGGTTCTGATTGTTTTCAGTATGGTAGGCCCTTTATGTACGCTGATGATTTAAAAGTTGCCTATTGTTATAAACCGGTCGATCGCCACATTGTGCTTGAGCTCTTAAAAAAGGATCTTCAAGCCTTCGCTCAGTGGTATCGCACATGGCACCTTTCGCTCTCTTGGCACAAATGCTCCGTTATGGTTAGTTGTGACAACCATCAGCCTCATCTAAGCATAGACGGTCATGACTTAAATGTGCCCGGGTTTATAACGGATCTGGGCATATCATATTCTAGTAGTCTTAATCTGTCAGAGCACTGCGCCTTGATTGTCTCTAAAGCACGCCAAACCACTGGGTTTATTCTCAGAAATTTTAAAACCCTCAATATTAGGACCAGCCTTTATAAAATGTATGTCAGACCTAGTCTGGAATACTGCTCGTTTCTTTTTAGCCTTCTGCACGCGAGTGAACGGAGGAAGATAGAATCAGTCCAGCACTTCTTTAATAAAAGAGTTATTACTTCAGAGCACAGAAACCTGTCCTACCAACAACGCTGTGAGCTTACAAGCCTCGACCCGTTGTGGCTTCGTAGATTACAGAAGGGACTATTTTTTTACTGTTCAAGCTTTTTAAACGGTTTTACCTTTTAACCCCCTTACATCCATGAGGCAGCTCGACCACTGTCGGCGCACCAATCATAGAGATGTATTCTTATTTCTTCCTTTGGCACGCACCGTTAAATACCGTCAGTTTTTTTCGGTAAACGCTATAGCAATCTGGAATTAAATACCCAGAAGTATTAAAAATTCAGCAAAAACTATCCTTTGTTTTACGAGAGCTGTCACTAGTTTTTCTACATTCAGGACACCTTCCACGAATTTTTGGGTGCTGATTCTCTGGAAGCTCTCTTCCGTTCTGATGGCCTCCACGGACTCTGAATCCTATGCCGGACTTCATGCTGAAGGCAATATTGCTGGCTCTGCAGTCCGTAATCGGGTTATTCCTCAGTCTACAGCTAGCAGCCGCTCGCCGGCATACTTGCTGCTAGTACAGAAGACCAGATCTACAACACCGAAAGGATAAGTACTACACCGTGCACCTGTGTCAACACTTCCCTGTCCTAAACTTTAATCTGTTCAACAAGCTGCAGTTTTTTCTCCTGAAAATACTTTAAAGAACGATCAGCAGTTTTTTTCACTGTCAGCTTGACCCCCTACTGTATATATCCCTTTTGACCTTGCCTGTAAACTGGCAATAAATAAATATAAATAAATTTGCTCCAGAGAGCAGTTCACAATCCCAAATTGCACTTCAGCTATGTAAGAAAAAGCATACGTAACAGGATTGCAATTCATGTTATTAGAAACGATGACGGTTTCGAGATATCAGAAAATAAAAACAAGGCTGAACACTTTTCGCAGTTCTTTCAGTTTGTTTTCACCAGAGAAGCTGTTTTTATTCCATCTAGTTACGAGAGTATGGAAGCGCCAATTATTCAGGATATGCCATTTCGAGAAGAGAGGTCTTTGAAGCACTTAAAAGTCTGAAGGCATGCAAATCCCTTGCCCCCAACGAGATTCCAGCAAAGCTACTCCTCGAACTTGCTCGAGAGCTGGTGAAACCGCTATCCTTACTGTGCCAGAAATCGTTCGATACGGAAATTCTTATACCAACTGGAAAACAGCCCATATCACACCGCTTCACAAAAGTGGTAGTCGTGCATTTGCTACAAACTACAGGCCTGTCAGTCTGACCTCAATATGTTGCAAGGTTATGGAGAAGGTTGTCAAAAAGGAATTGATGATTAATTTCGAAACCAGTAACCTCTTATCAACTGCACAATACGGCTTTCGTATGGGAAGATCGTTTTTAACGAACATACTTTATACGATGCAAAGCTGGACTAAAGCCCTTGACGCAAAAGACGCTGTGCATGTGGCCTACATTGATTTCCAGAAGGCCTTCGATAGTGTTCTGCACCAGTGTCTCCTTTACAAGTTGAGAATGTTTGGTTTTGGAGGCAAACTTATTACGTGGATCAATAATTTTCTCGTTGGTTTTTCCCAAGTGCTCTGTGTAGGCAAATCGCGATCAAAGTGCACAGTCCTCAAGAGTGGAGTCCCACAAGGTTCAGTGCTCGGACCAATCCTATTTCTCTTGTTCATTAATGATTGTGAACAGGAATGGGACTTAAACTTTGCTATGTTTGTGGACGATATAAAAATCTGGAAAGTTATCCATAATGCTGCCGATGGACACGATTTCCAAGAAAATATTCGTCGATTGGACGAGTGGTCCCGCAAATGTCTCTTGTCCTTCAACTCAAAAAAATGCGCCCTGCTACGTCTGGGAAATCGAAATCAGGTCACTGATATGCGGCCCTACTTTGTGAATGGTTTGCCACTCCGAGAAGCACACACACACAGAAGGATCTGTGGAGTTTGGATGAAAGACAACCTGAAGTCTTCTTCGCAATGTTGCAAGGTAGCTAAATCCGCCAATTCAATGCTGTACGCTATCAAGCGGGCATTTAAAGTTTTCGATGAAGACTGTTTTTCTTAAGTCTTTGGTACGTTTTAAGACCACTTCTTGAATATTCGATCCAAAGCCTGGCGACCGTGGACCCAACAGGACCACAACATGCTCGAAAGGGTGCAGCGGTGAGTCACAAAATAAGTAAGAGGTCAAGCTGTATCCTCTGAGTTATAGGCAGTTGCGCGGGGACTTGATACAAACCTTCCGTATCGTGCATGGCATGGATTGCGCCCTCCTATGTGATGAATTTTTCCAACTTGCTACTACGAATAATCTCCGAGGTCATCCATTCAAACTAAGTGTGCCCCAAGTAAGATTGAATGTGAGGAAGTATTTTTTTCACCAACCGTATCGTGAAACCGTGTACAAACCTACCTGAGGCGATTTTAATGTCCCAGTCTGTGGATACATTCAACCATCGGCTTCACATACATATGTTGCAGCACCACGAAGACTATGTGACTACTTAACATAAACAATATCATTGGACCACGTAAATCTGCCTGAATTCACTTGACTGTAACTTCTTTACATTGTTTCTTATTCTTGCTATTTTTATGTAACAAATAGGGATTTCAAATGCGTAAGCCTATTTTCCTCAAATAAACTGAACTGAACTTAACTGAAGCGAACAACAAATCACATCTTGCTATCTAAGGTGTTCTAACGAGCCCGAAGTTTAACCCGAAGAAACAAATGCGTGGCAATCTGCAATGAGGAAACACCAAAGTTAGAGTAAGAAGTCAAAAACAACTCCAATGGATTTCTAATAGCATTTAGATGACAATATGGCAAGAGGTAGTTTAAATCCCAACAAGAGCTTGTTAAGCGATCTCGTATTCTAAAGAAGAACTTTGGAGGAAGCCAAAATCATGAGAACCGGGATGCGTGACAGTGTTTTGTTTTTCAGGGTTTGCACGAACCAACTGCAGTCCAACCTGCGAACAACGTTGCCGAAGACATCGCTTATTATCATTGCCTACTTAAGCAGTTGCTCCAACCAGGCACGAAAGTAAAAGTTCTTAAAGCACTCCGGATCCGCATAAAGGGTGCAGACAGCATAGGAAGCCGCGACCTCTCAAAATTATGATGGAGATCAAAGACCAAATCAAGGCGATCCTATCTCAAAATCTTATCTTCGTCACTCGCAAAAAGAGGTTTTTCAACTGGACTACTCCCCTCTGGAAAGGCTGAAATGCTGGGAACTTTGTTATGGAACTTGTCTTGTATAAAATATATAATATACAATTTATAAAATATATTACTGAATGCTGACAAAAACAATCTGGCTATCTTCAAGGGTAACGCTGTTCAAAAGAATACGGAGTTTCCATTGAACCAACGAATTGTATTAAGGATGATGGCAGCCACTACGCTAACGCCAAAACCATCAGGAAACCGATTGACCAAAGAGTCAGTAATGCCCAACATTCTTACAGTAGAAACCAGCGTTACCAAAATGTCTCAAGCAACGGAGCAGGCATACGAGATTGACGTCAGAGAGGACGCATTAAAGCCCATAAAATTGACAGTCTGGTTGGCGCAACGTTGAAGTGCCTACACACAAATGCTCAAAACCTTTTATCAAAACTTGATTTAAAAATTTGCCTTGCCAAAGTATCTCCGGATGAGATAACAGTAACCGAAACCTGGTGGTCGGGCAGTTTTCGAGATAGCGAAATAACATTGTCTTGATACCAAATATATCAGATGTACAGAGAAAACCGAAAGGGTGGGGGGATACTTGTGTATGTGAAAGAAGTGCTAATAGTGTCCGTCAAGAAGAGCAAGTTTGTGTGCAGCCCGGAAGTCATATGGCTGACCATCAAGGCTCTTGGCTCTCCATGCCTGGATGTCCTCAGGGTCTATCGGCCACCTAGGATAGATCGGGTCGCAGACAGCCATCTGTTGGAGCATTTAGAAAATTTATTCTGTCGACCTAATGTCATGATTATGGGACACTTCAACGCAACAGGAATTAACTGGAGCACTGTTCAATCATCATGCCCGAAATCGACTTTTGATCACGTTTCTGCAAAAGACCTTGAAGGCACTCCTCACATAACATGTCCTTTTGCCCACCAGAACACGTGAAGGACAAAGGGCTAACTGTCTTGACCTGGTTTTCACGAAAACATCAGGCAGAATTGACGAGATTATTTCAATGCCTATGCTCGGACGTAGTGATCATCTGGTGCTTATGTGGGACTAATCCTTATTCTCCGTTGCGCCTGCTATAGAGGAAAAACGGCGTAACGTTTGGCGAGGAAACTTTCATCAAATGCGAGAAGTTTTAACAGACATCAACTGGACCTCAATGTTTTCGAGCACCGTGAACGAAGATTGGGAGTCCTTCCGAAATGTTCTTCTGCAACTTATGGACAACCACTGCCCACTAACGAGTGTCCATCACAGCAAGCATCCTGGGTGGCTAGACAGCAACTTAAAAAGGAAAATAAACATGAAGCACAAGTTGCGGAGTAAATTTTGCGCGTCTAATCAAGTCGCATATTTTAATAAGTATAAAACACAGAGAAACAAACTGAGAAGCCTTATCCTACAAATGTGAAGAGAATTCGAGAAGACTTTGCTGCAAAAGGCAACGCAGAATCCAAAGTTAGTCTACAGTTACCTCCGTAGATGTACAAGTACTAGGCATCAAATGCCACTGATAAAGATGGCCGTGGGCGTCAACATTTCTTAAAAATGGGAAAAAGCCGAGTTATTTTCACAGTTCTACCGCTCAGTCTTCCCAATCTTGGCGAGTTTCCTTCGTACTTCAGTTGATAACACGCCGACTGCAAGCATTAACCACATACTATTCTCAGAGTTTCTGATCCAAAAGGAATAACAAGAACTAAAGAGTCGAAATCCCCAGGACCAGATGAGCTTCCACCCAAGATTCTGAAAGAACTCGCCAATTAACTTTTCGCAACTCTGTCAGTGCTCTTTCAAAAGTCATTTGACTCTGGAACACTTCCTTTCGATTGGAAGCTGGCACATATAACTCCTTTGTACAAAAGTGGTCGCCAGGCGTCAGTGACAAACTATAGGCCCATAAGCTTGACATGCATCCTTGGCAAAAATTTGGAGAATATCATCAAGAGCGAATTGGTGAAATTCCTAGAGACACTTAATTTTTTATCAAGCTGTCAACACGGGTTCAGAAAAGGACGATCCTGCCAAACAAATTTTCTGTATTCGCTCCAGAGGTGGATCCAAGCACTTGAATATAGACACACGATTCACATTGCCTTCATTGACTTTCGAAAGGCCTTCGATACTGTTCCGCACGAGAGACTGCTGTTCAAGCTAGAACGAATTGGAATCAGAGGTTACCTCTCAAGTGGATCGAAAAATTTCTCTCTGGTCAACGCCAGGTTGTGTGCATCGGCCAAAGCGGTCAAGTTCTACTGCGGTCGAGATTGGGGTTCCTCAGGGTTCAGTTCTAGGGCCAATACTTTTTCAAATATACGTGGACGATTGTGTCAGGGATCTGAACTGTGAAGCAGTAATGTTTGCCGACGGCTTGAAGATCTGGAATGTAATCCAGAACACTGCCGACGAAGATAAACTACAGATCAACTTAACTCGGTTGGAGGAGTGGTTGAGTCATTGGCTTTTGCGGTTCAACGTCGATAAGTGTACAATACTTTGCTACGGCAACCCATCTGGATCTTCCAAAAGTAGAAGCTACTTTCTCACCGGTGAAGCCTTAACAGACGTGGAAACCCAAAAGGACCTATGTGTGCTGACGACAGCCACCGTCAAACCATCCTCTCACTGCCCCAAAGTGGCGAAGAGCACAATGGCCGTGTTGCATGCCATCAGGCGAGCCTTTTTTGGATTTAAATAAAGATAGCTTCACGTAGAATTTTGGATCATTCAGTAGGCCGTATTTGGAATATGCTGTGCAAGCCTGGAAACCCTGGACAGTTCAAGATCAGAACTGCCTCGAAAGAGAACAGAGAAAGCCATAAAAACGGGTTAGAAGTTCAAGCTCCTTGCCATATCTAACCCGCCTAATGAATCTTAATCTGCTCACTTTGAGTTTTAGGCAAGTGCCTGCTGATCTTCTGCAGACATTCCGCATTATGAAGGGATTGGATTGTTGCCTGGAATTCTCAGACTTCTTTGAATTTGCTGCAACTACTAATCTCCGAGTTCACCCATTGAAACTGCGCGTCCAGCAGGCGAAACTGGATGTGTGCAAATTCTCCTTCTCTGTCAGAGTGGTTTAACCATGGATTGCCCTCCCTAAAGACGTTGTGATGTGATAAGTATGTGATGCCACCCCTAGTATTTCAAACTGAACCCGTAGTATTACAAAATAGTACACTTTTAGAACGATCAACCATAAAAGACTTAGGTCTAAGTTACACAAACAAGCTAGCATTATCGCCTCATGCAGATCCAATTTCTGCAAAGGCGGCACAGATATGTGGTTTTATATCACATAATTTTTTCCTTCTGAAATAAAGTTAAACCTGTACCGCATGGTTTTTTCTTCCTATCCTAGAATACTGCTGTCCCTTCTTTGGGCAGATGAGCGCCTCTGACCACAAAAAGATTGGAAAAGTTCAGAGGGTTTTTACTCGAAGACTATTTTCTCTTCCTGGATCCAGTATCTCTTAAACGGATAGATTTCAGGTAGCAAACATTAAACTTCTGTGGGTTAGAAGACTCGAAGCCGGTTTCTGCTTCCTGTTTTGCGTTAACTCTGGCACAAATCTCCCACGAATTAACGCTCTCACTCCGGTAGATCGACCCTATGCCACTCGGAATTTCTCCATGATCACTTCACCACCTCTTAGCTCCACAACTAATCGTTCACAGTTTTTTGCCTCCAAATATGCTTTATCTGGAATAATCTTCCACGGCAAATAAGGTTGTCGTCTACATTAGCTATTTTCAAAACCAAAGTACGCAAACATTTAATTTCGGAAGATATAAAGTCCTTATTGTCTGTTTCCTCCCCAAACTGACAACGTTTGGATTTCGAAAAGGGTCCATCTGGTATTTGAGGCAGCTCCCTTGATAGAATATTGGTATCTAAAAATATTTCCATTATCCTCTGCAGAGTCAATCTTTGCATTCACTTTTTCGTCCCCCCTTTTAAACTAGCATCGCCAACTCTTGACAATCATTATAATTTCCTCCGATATTACAACCCCGACGATGGTCTCCAGGTTCAGTTGATTACCAAGGCGGGTTCTAATGTTTTTGCCTCTTTGATTGGTTGGCTATGCAGTCAGCAAGGTCGCATCTCGATGATGATCTCATGATCTCTACTGTCCTCTCTTCGTTTCGACCCTGGTGTCCACGGTGAGTTCCTCCTCTCTCACCTCCACTGCTGGTTACAAACAGTAGCTTTTTCTTCTATATTATCTCTCACGCGACAAGGAGCGTTCCGAACCCTCATACGTTGTCAGAAACATCACAATACTATCCCATCGCATCTTGCTATTAATTTTTTAGTGAAGCAGTTTTATTCTCCTAATTTTTTTTTAAATTGATGGCTCGCCAAACTCCACCTCCAATTGAACCGTAGGAGTTTTTTTACGACTGCTTTTCTAGTTCACCGTATATGTCAAAGATTTTTGACTATTGTTTTAAAAATGGCAAATCGTTCTGAATCGGATATGCTTACCATATTGTTCATTTCTGTTGTTAATATGGCTGCTCACATAGTGCAGCAATTATCCACTTTGTATTTATTTATACCGCGATACTAAGTTTGAAATGACAGGGCTCTCTGGGCCTTAAATATGCAATTTATTAATTTAATTTCAATCGCTGGAAAGCTTTAAAAGGAACCTTGAATGTTTTATGTTTCAAAACGAGCCTGAGCGATGAGGAATGTATCCTAGCCCTCAAGAGTCACGCACCACTTGTCACATTTTATGATCGCCTTTGAACTTTTGCATCCCGCACGGTTTCTCTGTATAACGCACTTAATTTTACGTTACAAAAAGGGTACTCAAAGGCCTATGCATATTTCCCTCAATAAAATGGGATTAAATAAAATAAAATTGATGGTATAATCGTTCCCTAAAGCTGTTGGAAGCAGGGTGGTATGTTGTGGGTGTGATATGTGCGTATCTGAGCAATATAGTGAACTCACGGAAGACTGGATTGAAGTTGGCTTCCACGGTCAGTGGCAATGGTAGCTGGCGAACTAAAATTAGAAATTTACTAATTCAGCAAGGCCATGAGGATACGTTCTGCCGAGGCATCCAACAAAAGAATTGTAATCAGCTATCTTTTGAAACGGTAAACTGCTTTCAAGTTATTCGTGTATGCATGTAAAGAGTGAAACGTTTCAGCTAATTCCAAGTGGACGCAATGGAATTGGATGTCCGAGTCCATAAATGTGTTTGATTAAGAAAAGTTATGAAAATGAACTTTGTTTTTTCCAGAACCGCTAGATACTGCTGAGTCCAATGGGCAATGCCAGAGATTCTTTAGAATTTAGAATTTATATTTGGTAAGCACCGGCAAGGCACTGTCTAAACAAAAATTAGTGACGAAATAAAGTTATGAAAATGTGTGCAGATAAAATAAACAAATACTTAATAATGTAAACAAAACTTGTCCTGCTAGGTCAACAGATAGCGATGTTTTTAAATTAATAGTGAACTAGAAAAATAGGCAGTGAAAAAAACTCCTACCATAAAAATGGAGGCAGAGTTCAATAAGCCTTTGTTTTCGAAAGGAAGGTAGGATAAAAAAAACTGCTTTAGGAAGATAAGGTCAGGAGGAAGAGTAGGGTAATAATGCAGTAGCATTTCAGAATGAGATAATGAAACGCCGAAATGGTTCGTTCTGGATCACTGAGGCGTATGAAACAAAATCTCACGATAATGCACCATTGAACTTGAGGCCTCAGCATCTTAGGATCCAGAATTGAATTCTGATGATGGTTAGCATCCAACGAAAATGCAGCATTGTATACTGTGGACCACCGAATGTGTACGTCTGAATGAAATCATCGTTTGGATGACTAGTGATATAAGGAGACATCATGGTTTATGGGGAACTGGAGGTAGCGAAAATATAGTTTAAAGAGGTTCACTTAAATTCCCGATGGTCAGTGTTAAGATAATTGTGCAGGCTTTGCTTGAATGCAGATAGACTAGTTAACGACATAATTTCAATTGGAAAATTATTCCAAAGAAAGCTATACCTAGAAGCAAAAAAGAAAGAGCGTTTACACGTGAAGGATGCAGGGGAGGTATAATAAGTGCAGAATGTTTTAGGTTATAAGAAAGACTAACGGGGGTAATGACAGAAATCATGGGGAGAGTTGAGCTATTATGTAGTCGGAAAAGGAGACAAATGCCTGCTTCCCGTCTCCTGACCAAAGACATTTTAGCTTGTATTTATGCTGATTACCTCAAATGTGTGCATTCCTTCTCAAACTCTAGGACCGAACGGTGCCTAGAACAAATTCATTCAGATTTAGACGATCTTTCGGCCTGGAGCTCCACATGGCTAATGGAGATCTCACATCCTAAGTGTCGCTTCATTAGTTTTGGGCCTGTAAGGCTGCCGCAACCTCTTATCTTTGAAGGTTGCCCTATGATTGAATGTTCCTCCATCAAGGACTTGGGCTTAAGCTACACCAATAAATTAGATCTTTCGCCTCATGCCGATAGAATTACGGCCAAAGCTGCTCAGATTTGCGGCCTTATATCTGATAATATATACCTTTCAGAAATTAAAGTAAGACTTTATCGTTTGTACTTCCCATTCTTGAATTTTGCTGTCCTTTCTTCGGTTTAATGAACGAATCTAGCCGTTCAAAAATTGAAAATGTCCAAAGACATTTCAAAAACTCATATTTCCGAATCTTTTCAACTACTTCCTACTCAACAAGATGCTAAAATTTCTTTGGGTCAGGAGACTTGAAGCAGGCTTTTGTCTCCTTTTCCGAATAAAAAAGAGCTCAACTCTCCCCAAGCTTTCTGTCATTACCCCCGTTAGTCTTCCTTATAACCTAAGAAATTCTGCACTAATTATACCCCTCCCTGCATCCTCCATGTGTAAACACTCTCTCTTCTTTGCTTCTAGGTACAGTTTTCTTTGGAATAACTTGCCAATTGAAAGTAGGTCGTTAACTAGTCTATCTGCATTCAGGCGAAGACTGCACATTTATCTTAACACTGATTCTATTTACCTTTTATTTTCCTCATCTTTTCCCAGTAGCTTTCCCCATGACTCCGAGAAAGGACCACCAGGAATTTAAGTGACCCTCTTGAAACTATATTTTCGCTATCTCGAGTCGCCCATGAACTATGATGTCTCCTTATATCACCAGTCCTCCAAACGATGACGTCATTTGGACGTACACATTCAATGGTACACAGTCTAAAATGCTACCGTTTCTTTGGATACTTACCATCATCAGAATTCAATTCTGGATCCTAAGGTGCTGAGGACTTAAGTACATTGACGCATTTTCGTGAGATTTTTTTTCATTCGCCTAAGTGATCAAGAACGAATCACCTCGACGTTTCATTATCTCATTCTGAAATGCTACTGCAGTATAACCCTACACTACCACCTGACCATTTTTTTCTAAGCAGTTTTTTTCTCCTACCTTCTTTCAAAAATGAAGGCTTATGGAACTCTGCCTCCATTTTTTATGGTAGGAGTTTTTTTTCACTGCCTATTTTTTCTAGTTCACCACTTATTTTAAAACATCGCTAACTGTTGACATAGCAGGCCAGGTAATGTATTTGTACATTTTATCTGCACACATTGTCGTAACTTCATTTCGTTACTAATGTTTGCTTAGACAGTGCCTTTCCCGGTGCTAACCAACTATAAATTCTAAATTCTAAAGACCGCGATGAAAAACGTGGCGGTGGTTGCCTCCTTTATATTAAGTCATCCTTTTACATTTACCATTTCAGCTAAGCATTTCATCCTTTCCTGGAAATGTATGCTTTGCTTTAGTCATCCTCCCGCACAACAAAAATGCGGTTATTGGCTGTGTCTATAATCCTCCGTGTTATTCTGCCAATGAAAGCGAGCTCTGTGAACTAATTGAAACAGTTGCAGGGACCCAATTTGATGTCAAAATAATCGTAGGCGATTTTAATCTGCCAGACATTGACTGGCAGGCAAATTCCTCGCCGCCAAAACATCAGAAATTGGTCAATACTTTTAAATTTTCAAACATGTCCCAACTGGTCAGATCAGTTACTAGAAATGACAACATTTTAGATTTAATTTTTACAAATGATGTCCACCCTCTATGAATTTTCATCATGATCTTTTAACAAGTGATCACGCAATAATTCACTGTTGTTTTCCAGTCACCCTTATTACGAAGCCTGAGGTTAAATGCAATAACCTCGACTTTGGCATAGCATATTTTCAATCCACGATCCAACATGAGCTATCGCACAGCAACAGAAATAAATCCAAGCTTTTATCCGGTTTAAGATTTTTATTCAAATACAGCTTCTTCTACTGTTCCACAACTTAAAGATTAATCATAATCATCGTTGTCAGTTCACTTAAGGATTGCACAAATGTTTGAATAAGCATTGAAAATTAGGCTCGTGCGAGATAAGCATAGGGAATCTCGGACACTGAGTGATGCCAATTTATCCAAATCTGTTGCTTAAATCTTCCATGTTCGCTCATCGGCTAAGCGTCTGAATGTAACTCCGCCCTTACTTGACTGTTAGAAAAAATTCGTTACAGACGATTTGGGCAAAGCAGAATTGTTAAATGAGTTTTTTTGTCAACCACTGTACCACTGAAACTAGCCCCACTCCCACAATTCCTCGGCTTTCAAATTCACTTATAACAACCATAAATTTATCACCTTCACGTATTCAAAAAAGAAATAGCTCACCTTAAAAATTCACATTTGTTTGGAATTTATAACATTCCGAACTCACTTATGAAACAGTTAAGGGAGTTTCCACCTTTACTAAGCAAATTATTCTCAGCATTTCTCGAAAATGGTTTCTTCACGAATTATTGGAAAATTTCTATTTTAATACCATTTTTCAAATCTGGTTCCCGATCTGACAATCATAACAAACGCGGTGTTCATAAAATGCCCTCTCTTGCTTAACTCTTCGAAAAACTAATTGAAAAATAAATCACGGATTTCTGCATAAGCAATCAAATTATCAACTTATCCCTACACAGCTTTTTACCGGACCGCTCTTGTGAAACCTGCCACATGTCTTTTTTAAGTCTACAAGCCTTTCTTCATAATGATCGTCTATCTGTAGTAGTTATCTATTTTGATCTTAGTTAGGAATAAGATAAATTTCCTCATAGACGACTTCTAGCTGAACTAGAAGCATTAGGATTTCGTAGTCCCCTTACTGAATTTATTTGATCATACATATATGATCGAAAACAAAAAGTTTAAGTGTGGTCCTCATACTCAAGTGCTACCTCGATTGTGTGTGGTGACCTTCCAGGTACCGTATTAGGTCCTTTGTTGTTCTTTCTGTATATAAATGATGTTTCATCGATAGTTAATCATTCTTAATCTTGTATTTATGCAAATGACTTCAAAAACATGTATTCGCTCTCTAACTCTACGACTAGGAGAAAGGACCATCGAGAATTTAAGTGACCCTCTTGAAACTATATTTTCGCTACCTCAAGTTGCCCATGAACTATGATGTCTCCTTATATCACCAGTCCTCCGAACGATGACGTCATTCGGACGTACACATTCGGTGGTCCACAGTCTAAAATGCTACCGTTTCTTTGGATACTTACCATCATCCGAATTCAATTCTGGATCCTAAGATGCTGAGGACTTAAGTTCATTGACGCATTTTCGTGAGATTTTGTTCCATACGCCTAAGTGATCAAGAACGCATCATCTCAACGTTTCACTATCTCATTCTGAAATGCTTCTGCATTATTGCCCTACTCTACCACCTTACCTTAACTTCCTAAGCAGTTTTTCTCCTACCTTCTATTCGAAAATGAACGCCTATTGAACTCTGCCTCCATTTTACAGGTAGGAGTTTTTTTACCGCCTATTTTTTCTAGTTCACCATAATTTCAAACATTGCTAACTGCTGATCTAGAAGGACAAGTTCTGTCTACATTATTAAGTATTTGTACATTTTGTCTGCACACATTGTCATAACTTTATTTCGTTACTAATGTTTGCTTAGACAGTGCCTTACCAGTGCTAACCAAATATAAATTCTAAATTCTAAAAGAATAAAAATGGACCTAATACAGTACCTTGAAGTTCACCACTCACAATCGGGGTAGCACTTGATTATGAGGAACCCACTTAAACGTTTTTTTCGACCATATAGGCATGATCAAATAAAGTCAGTTACGGGATTACGGAATCCTATAGCTTCTAGTTGAGTTAGAAGTCGTCTATGAGGCACTTTTTTCAAATGCCTTACTAAGATCAATATCGATAACTACTACACATAGATGACCCTTACGAAGAGCGATAATTATATTAAGAAGGAACTGTGGCCGGTTTCCTAAGAGTGATCCGGAAAAAGCCATGTTGGGGGAGTTGATAATTTGATTACTTATACAAAAATCCGTGATTTGTTTTGCAATTACTTTTTTGAAGAGTTTAGCAAAAGAGGGCGTTTTATGAACACCGTGATAGTTATAAATTTCCGAGCGGGAAACAGATTTAAAATCTGGTATTATAAAAGAAGTTTTCCAAAAATCGATGAAGAAAACCATTTTCGAGAAATACTGAGAATAAAGGCGAAAATTCTCTTAACCGTTTAATAATTGGGTTTTGAATGTTATTATTTCCGACCGAATGTGAATATTTAGGTGACCTATATCTTTTTGAATACGTGAAGGCGAGAAATTATTCGTTGTTAGAAGTGAAGTTAAATTAGAAAGCAGAGGAATTGAGGGAGTGAGTCTAGTTTCCGTTGTTAAGTGCTGGCAAAAAAGAATTTAATAATTCTGCTTTGCCTAAATCCTCTGTAACGATTTTTGTGTTACAGTCGAGTAAAGACGGAGTTACATTCGGACGCTTAGCCGATGAGCGAACGTGGAAGATTTAAGCAACAGATGTGGATGGATTGGCATCACTCAGTGCCCGAGACTTCCTATCCTTATCTCGCACGAGCCTTATTTCCGATGCTGATTCAAAATGTGTGCAATCCTTACGTGAACTGACAACGAGCATTTAGATGAATCTTTAAGTTGCTTCTCATAATTTTAAGTTGCTTTCGTAATTTTTCGTAATCAAGATGAATCTTTAAGTTGCTTTCGTAATTTCGTAAGTTGCTTTCGTGAACTGATAACGAGAATTTAGAGGAATCTTTTATTTGCTTTCGTAATTTTGTAAGTTGCTTTCGTAAGTCTGTTTTGGAGAAAATGTGGAACAGTAGAAGAAGCTGTATTTAAATTAAAAATCTTATGTGGGATAAAAGCCTGAATTTTTTCTGTAGGGCTTTGTAATAGCCAACGGAAAAAGTTTGACTTAATATAAATAAGGCAACCAACACCACGTTTTTCAGCGTGGTCTTCTCAGTACAAATTGAAATTATCGATAGCAAACGTCGAGTCAGAAATAAGAGAGTGAGCCCAGGATTCAGCGATGCACAGCACATTTGGATCAAGCTCAAATGCTTCTGTTCGAAGCTCAGCCATCTTATTTACAATTGATCCCACATTGGGAAACTAAGCTGAGCGTATTCCTCAGCTGCAGGTTACGCTCATCAGTATTTATAGAAAAGGAAGATTTTGTGGTGGGGAGGAGATCGGGAGAGAAGAAACAAACGTTGGGAAACAAAATTGTTCTGGTCTGCAATTTTTCGAAATTTTACTGTTAAACTTACTGAGATCATTTTACTACGGCATATTTAAATGAGAACCATGGAAAGGAAGGCTATATTGTGGCGTGAAAAAGACAGGGGTTGGCATAGAAATGAGATTTTGAGGGAAGTTACCATAACTTTGCGGAAAACGTGCATTTAAAAAAGGAATGTATTATTTCGAAAAACTTTTAACATAATTAGAAAGCTTAATTATTTGGGTATTTCAGACAATTTTGTGATAGGGAAAGATGCCTTCGGGAGCGTTCACGTCTGTTGTAGATGGTGAGGTGTTAGGAGGTTTCCCATCGGTAATGACCTTACTGATTTTAACGCCTGGCTTAGCCAATGACTCAGATTTACTGAGCGTTTTTCTTAGGCTTACTAGATATGTCAGCTAAAGCAGGCGTGGTTTGCTTGGGAGGGGAATGAATTGAAGTTGACAAGATTTCACTCGAACCAGGAACAAGGTAAACGGGCGAAGATTCAGCTGGAGTCGAAATTCCCGTTGATCCAGAGTGCCATGGGTTTGCATTAGCTAGATGGAAAACCTCTGAGATAAATTTTGGTATTAACGGTGTAGACCTAGGCTTCTCGTTTGCTAGTGAGGGTGAAACCCGAAGTTCCAATGGGATTTTATCTCTACAGGTTAACCATATTTTTTTAAATATTAAGCTGAGTGCTCATGCTTACAGAAAATAAGATCAATTTCAATCGCCGAAAAAAATGGACCAGATTTGGAGAGTTTTTGCAACGGGAAGACAACCTTATAGCTTCCGCGACTTTAAAGCTAAAGCCGCATGAGAAAAGGAAATGAAATGCTACATCAAGGGAGATTTTACTCTAAGGGACGTCTTTAAAAGGAAAGTAAAACTTCTATTATGTCAGTCATGTGACTTAGTACTTACCATATTTACAAAAGGCTCAGGTTTCTCGCATTATTGAGAAGTGAGTGAAGACAACTTTCCATCAGAAATGGTACCAAGGATCGTGAAGTGAGAACCATATTTAGACGTAAAGTATTAAAATTTTCCAGGGCGTCAAGATCTAAAATCTTCATGTTTACGGTGGGTTGCTCAAGTGAAATTTTTACGCTAAGAGGACATTTGCGTCTAAGCGCTGACTGAGGTATCATATTGGTTTTAAATTATCAGTATTTTTCACATCGATAATACGAAATGAAAATTTTTCTAGTGGTGTTTTGCAAAATAAAAGATGTACCATTAAATATATGTTTTGAGCAAAGCACTGCAAACAAAAATCTGCTAGCTAAAGAGTTTAAACTGAAAATAGAATTAACGAAGAGGCTAGGTAGGATGAAATATTTTAACAAATACTGCAAATTATTTTTAGCTGGAAATAAGGTAAACTAACAAATTATTTCAACTTATTTTCTAGAATTAATCTTCAGATTCCGTCCTTTTTACGTAAATCTGCGAGAACTTTAATGAGGCAATTTCGGTGAAACATTTTAAAACCATATATTTCTCCCTGTTGTCAATTACAATAACTGCAGGTGAGCTCAGTTTATAAAAAGTTAGAAATACAAAGAAATTGTCATGATTAAGCTAAAAGTTTCAACAAGAAACGAAAAAATGGTTAAAAATTCGAAAATTAATTAGCTGTGAATTTGAACCAACCCCCTTCGAAATTAACCTTGATCTCCGGCAAGATAGAACGATTAGCTGTAACGTCTGAAGATGTAAAGGATATCACACACTGTGGAATATATCATAAGGAACATTTTTAAGGTATATAATCTTGGCAGAATCCTTAAGCACTTCATCAGGCGAATAAGTTTATAACGTAAGGGATCTATGTTAACAGTAACAAATGGTAGACAATACAAGAGAATTATAAAGTGACAACCAAAAACTTGGGACCTTAACACGAATAGCCATTTAGGAACCGGTGGGGAGGGCAGCGCTTTTGTCAAATGCGGGTGAGGGTAGTTGATATGCTGACGGTCAGAGGCCTGCGAGACGGTACGCTAGCGGTAACGAGGGATCATGTCAGCGTTAGGGAGGAAGGAACACCAGTCATCTTTACAGATCATCGATTACCCCTTTTCCAGCCAGGATACACGCGAAAAGAGTTCCCAGTCCATTCAAACAATTCTTTCGGATCTGTGGTCCGTTACAGGGCGATTAATTTACCAATAGTTGTTATTTATTAGCCAACTAATGAAGGTGTGCTTCCGAATATTCAGGTTTCAAATTATTCATTTGATACGTCCCCGCACAATCGAAGAGGATTAATATTTTTTGGTAGGCAGAATATGTCATCAATAGGGAGCTCAAAGGCTTCGCCTATATTTCCCTTAATAAAACTGAACTGAACTGAACTGATTGGACCTCAGTGACTCTATCCAGTAATATATGCGACCTTGGTTTTCCAGCTGTCCATTTAATTTTGCAAGTTCTTGGTTGGATGCGGGCAGCTTTGACCGTTATTTCCTCGTCATCATTGTCCACCAACAAAGCTGAAAACCCGCATTCGTGGATTATTTCTCTGCAAAACTGCATGCGTTTGTCCAGTTTTCATGGAATCTTCTCATACTCGAAAATTAAGTCAGAAATTTGATGCTATCGAAGACAAGGATGTTTCTGCTACAGCCAGACATTCCCCCATCACAGCCCTAGATAACCCAGTTAATTCAGCGCTGCTTAAGGCCCTTCAGTCAGTTGCAATATCTACTTCTACAGTAAAACCTGTCGACCTACCAACAGAAGATACCACTGACGCACACGATGACCAGTTCTCTAGTGATAATGGGGAATCGAATGCACCCTCTGGAGCGTTTTCCGATTCTTATTCTAAACAACCAAAATTACCACAAAAATCACACAGTTGTCGTTCTCGTATTCGTACAACCGGCGGTTCAAGTGACATTCCGAAAAATGTTGTACATGTTTTGCAGAACGATGGCAAAAAAATACGAACAGCTGTCCGACCAAACACCAAAAAGGAAAAGGTCCCGGTAGGTCATTTTTTATGCATTTGAAACATCCAGTTGATAAATAACTTAAAATACAGAAAACCCTTTATTAACCATTTATGTGTTCATCACGGTCGACACGATACAGTATTTAAGTCCATTTAGGTCTGTTATAATCCAGATTTCTTATTACGTAGATATGCTACTGAGTGATTTGTGGATATGCATTGTTCATTGATGAACGAAACGGCCTAAAACATAGTAAGAATTCAGGTTAAAGATTTCGAATGTTCCTGACCGATGGTCAGGTGAAATCGCTCGCTAGGGTAAATTTGGCAATTTGTTGACGTCTTCGCGAGTTTGGCGACTGCCCATTATTTACTTTAAGACACCAGTGTTTGCAGATATTTAAACAATTTCCCACAGGGCGCTTTAGTGGCATTGTGATTTAGTCGCGTAAACCGTAAGAAAACTGGTGATTTGCTTGCAATAGCGTTTTATAGCAGCAGGAAGTCCGAATTTGTACCACACTTTGTAGAAATCGGTCACACTTTGTTGTTTTCATAAATGAATACTAGGGGTTGACGTATTACGAGGATTGCAGACACCGCGAAACATGCTGTAGGCGTGGTTTTCTGGTACCGATTCGATCAACTGGCACACTATCCTCTCTTCTAGTTAACAGGTCTTACGAAATTACCTTTTCAAAACTTGTCGATTGCGACCGCAGCGGGTTTGAGAAAGTCAATCGGGGATAGTGTTAAAATCAGCTCACCCTACGTAGTTGTTCGTAGCCCACGTTGAATTCAGACTGACCGCCGTCGATTTAATTGACAACGTAGATGAGTTCTGCTCGCATTCCTGCATCTGTCAGGAAATCGCAAAAAGTCGAGGTGGAAAAGTTTGAAATGATATGGCAGCATAAGTCCGACTTCGACGGAGGACGGTTTGATTTTTTCTATCTTTTGCACGAAGTCTGTGCTTTGGCAGTGGATGACTGACAATGTTCCTCGAATTCGGATGAATATTGCCGGTAAAGACAAGGACGACTAGAATGTCCATTTCTGGCTTATTAGCCATCGTCAGCCATCGGTTTTACCCAACCCAAAATGTCGCACCACCCTAGAATCGAACCCGTGACCCGTTGATCCAAAGTCCAACACTAACCCTTGAGCCACGGGCTCGTTGTCTTGCCGGTTTAGATAGGTAATCTTGACTGCATTCGTTGATGAACGCTCATCGATCACTGGCGATCGCCGGCAATATTCCTCTGCCTCTTCTACTACTGGCTGCTGTGTGGCTGTTCTTGGGCCTCAAGGCAAAGCTGGACGATTGAATTTCGTTAGCGATCGATGAGCATTCACCAACGAATGCAACATGAGTTCATTTAAGCAGGCGCTTCCTCTATTTACCGATGATAAGATGGTTTAATGGGCAATTTGTCTACAATATGCAACCCAACAAGTGAATTTTGCCTAAATTAACGAATAATCCCTAATGAAGTTGGAACCAAAGTGAACACATCCACAAAAACACAAAATTAATCATGAAGGATCTCCAAGTAAATGTAAACGCAAAATAGGTATCATGGTAATATTTCGCTGATTAAAAAAGGCTTTCTTTGGAAAGTGAAAATTCGTGTGATATGAATCAAATCAAGTTTTAAAGGCACACAATGCTTATTACGCAAATAATTAATTAAATAAAACGGCACAGACAGGAACGTTAAAGAAGAATTTTATTGAATATCCATCTTCATTAAAAGTCCTCCCAGAGTTACTGTTATACGAAGTCTGGCACGAACTCAAGTGTTATGTCCATTTATGTGTTGCGAAATTCGTGTTTGAGAAATCGATATAATTTGTCAGTTTTTGGATTGTCCGAGATGCAGTTGTCTGGAGTGAAGAGAATTTCGCTTGAGTTCGCTGATGGAGACGACAAAAAGAAGTTTCCATAGTCGCATGTTGGCAGACCGGTCAATGACTATTAAATTCGAACAAAATCGGCACATGCAATGGTAAGAAAACCATTATGTGTATAACGTTTCAGTCATCAAATTTATGCGCGTTAATCATTGACTGTAGAGTCCTTTGTAATGGCAACGACTACTTAACGGTTTTCAATGCTTTCCATCACTTGCATATAGAGATAGTGTCTGCGTTATATATGTACCAACAACTTTGAAATACGATATTTCTGGAAACATATATAATAGGCGTGACTGCTTAGGTGTCTTTTTCCATGTAGATTACCGTTTGGTTTAATTTTTACAACTCAAAAAAACGCGAATGCACGTTGACGAAAAAGATCAACGAAAAATATGACTTCGGTCAATCGATAAACCTTTTCTAGTAAATTACCTAATAAGAATACATTAATGCGACATCCTTCCGGAGGATGATCACGTTTCAATGTCAAATCCGAGAAAAGAGTCAGCACTTGATCATTTTGCACTTTCCAGAAAAATACTGATAATTTTTCTATCACGTAAGAAATTCCTTTTATCCTTGTTCTGTATCCATTTTCGCTGCTGTTGCTTCCGTTCGGAGTCCGTTCTAATAAATATGAATGCACAACAATGTGGCCATAAAGATACTGAAATATTGTTCAAACTGAATGTTTTGCTCGTTCGGTTTCGAAATTACGTAAAAACAGAAACCATACCGCATAAAAAAGTATTTTTTAATGTGTTCAAATTTTACGCTGACTATTACATGGTGATACTTTTGGCGGTTTCTCATTATGCATTCGCAAATGTCAGAACCAGATCGGCATGTTTAAGCAAAATATTTGTTTGTGGCCGTTATTACTACGCTTAAAGGCACGACATCAGACTGATTTGCAGATCTGTCATTTAAAAATAGATAAAACGTCTCCTATTCCAAAATAACCTGTTTGTTCGCAACCTTGTTTTCAGTGTTCATATCAGACAACGAATTTAATTGCGGCATGTCTTTTTCGTTAAAGTCTAGGTTAAATTGCTCTCAATTGAAAGAAAAAAAACTCAGCTGTGGCAACTATTTTTAAAAAAGCTATTAATTTAGGAAATCGTCCGAATATAGGGTAAAGAGAGTTTCATTTCAAATTTTTAAAAAGCTTGACCGATAAAATTATTTAAAAAGATGTTCTGCTTGCAAAAAGAGCATTTTCCAGGACGGAGTGAAGACATACGTAAAATGCACGTTTCAACTGCATGAGATTTATACTGTTAGTTTCCGTCATCAAGTTTCGTGGATTAAGTCATGTCGTGTGTATAACGATCGCAAGTGATGACCTTTAGGACTTAACTCGCATTTCCTGTCCTGGGCGTGGACTCTAGTGCAGTGTATAAAGAGCATTAATCTGTCCCTAGATATATGCCCGTCGAACAAAGCATAGTTACTTTTTGCTCACGTAACTTCAGAATGGCTATCAAAATTTAAAATAAAGTGCTTAACGTTTACTACGGACATATCTTCCTCTTACAGAGACATGATCATTTTATACGGGAGTTCTTTTGCTTTGAAATGGTCCTATTGTTCTCAGAAATTCAAAACAAATCATGGTCAGCAGTGGTAGTAAATAGTTATTTCTGGGCATCATATACCTGTCCTGATGCTACATAGGTTTCTGCCACCTATCTTCAGTGCCTATACTCGTGTGCAAAAATAAATATTGAAAATGTGGGTTGCATTCATATTAATCCTGTCGCCTAGACGGCTAATGCCGACTATGGAGGTCATATAGATCCCTTTTTACCGTGATGTTGCTTTGTTTTCACTGATGGTGTCCCGACTATCATCCTTTCACTGCTTCCTGTCACGGTGGTTCGCAATCCTACTTTGGGAGCCAAAACGTTTGTGTAACCATTGGAATCCCAGACTTTTACATCCGCCTTAAAACTGAAGTTCTTGACAGTTGACTTGAAAACGGCGGTCCACCCTGTAGTACAGTTTCTAGGTATAAGAAATATGGGCACAATCGAACCAGGGTAGATTGTGGTGTCACTTTATATGATCACATCCTTCACGTTCATACCAAAGACCCCTGCCGTCGATGCGCTTAGTGGTCTGTCCCACCAAAGCCTGCAACTGAGGACGTTCTAGGGCTCGGTGTCCACTGCTACATGACATTATTCGAGGGGACCACAGATGAGCGAATCAAAGATGTCTCCATATGTTGACTATTTTCCGAGTCCATTGCTTGGATGTTCCTCCAAAATTTCTAAAACTGATATTCTAAAAGTGCAGGCTAAAATGTTTGGCGAGCAGTTTTGACGCTGTTTGTGTCCTCATTGCTCTAAAAATTAATAGACATTAGGATCCATGAAGCTCAATTATTTCGTTGCTAAAACAGACTATGCCTAGAAAATGAGGGACAGGCGTCCGTTCCTTAGTGTCATCGTCTGTCACCAACACGACAGCCAGCTGGTGACGACAATATCAGAGACGCCAACTAACGCACTGGACCGCAAACTAAACTGTGCACCCACGCCTTACTGGAAATTTAAGGCTTATTACAGCACGTTCACTCAACAGGCCGAATTCAAGTGCCCCCAGAGTTTTTCAGGGCAGTTATGGAGAAAAGAGTGCCTCGAAGGGACTGGAGTAAAGATCCCAAATTAGCACTCATCTTGACATAACATCTGAAATGTAAAAATGTATCTAAGAACGTGGCTATATTCCCCGCGCAACTCGGAATGGAATTTGCCCTCGGGTCTAACATTACTGGCAAAGCATACGGCCATAAAGCCCCTCCCTAGCCAGGATGACTCTACCGTTGTCCACCGATAAGCACAGGGAGAGCACATCAGTCGTAGAAACTCGTTGACGACTTTGAACGCGAATAAATAAACGTCAGTTTGCCTTTCAAAGATTAGACCCATAGTCGAAGGTGGCAGTTTATGCCGCACAGACGGGACACGGCTTCAGCTTTAATGCCATTGTGATCGCGGACTAAAGTGACGACCTCATGAAAGCTGGTGCAATAAACTGCATTATCCACCGACTGCCCAACCTGCGTTTGAGGATCTACTTGAAAAAGGCTGTGTAAGTATTAAACCCTCGAGGACCACGATAGAACTGGTGGGAGGGGGGTCGTTTTCACACTCAGTCGGCATGACGGTCTTCGCGCTGACACAATATTTATGCAATCCACGCGCAGATTTCTTCAGTCTCAGGTGCTTGGTAGTTCAAATCTTTACTCGAAAATCACTAAACGGTACTTCCTCATTTCGGTTCAAAGTAACGCCTTCACTAAGTCTACTAATTTGCCGATTTTTCCTTAAGCCATGTTATTTTTTTTATTGTCCTCGTTAACCGGATTACTGTCTAAAGGCCCTAGGCAGTAATTTTTTTTAATGGACTTGAGGTTTTAATAACCGTCAGTTGGGTCATTTTCCAGTTTTTTTTCAGTCTCTTTTATAACTTCGGCATCGACTTGACGCCCAGCTGACAACAAAAAACTGAGATGACCGCCCATTTTACTATACAGCTCCAATTTATATTCTTGCTCATTCGAAGCTGCAAACTAAATTACATCAGCCTTTTTAAACTCACTCTGGACAAAAATAGAACTAAACGCGTTTTGATTTTGAGCCATCGTCTTTACTGAGTGCTGAATCGCATATCTAACGACATCCAAAGAGACGCACGAGAGCTCTCAGCATTTATAGAACGCAACCTTGACTGCAAAGAGCTCGACTAATCTACTGCCTATTGGTGTCCGCGTTCACTTTGCTTAACCACATATTCGAAATTCAGAGCTTTCCGGAACATACTGTCAGCTTCCAGTGTCTTCCAGATGACATGCCTGCGAAGCGAGTTAAAAACTACGGTGGAATCAAAGAGGCAAAAAATTGTCCTCTATTTGTCACAGCCTCTGCTGAGGCAAAACACAATGGTTTCCCTTGTCCACACCAGCTGCACGGCGACGATTGAGGTTTCCGGTTTATTTCTCTTGACAGTCTCAGCCTGCTACCGCGGATGACAGTGATTTTAAGTTGTCGTCGTCTCAGAAGCTCGAGTTTTGACAGCAGTAGGCCGCACTTGGTTGGGGTCATATGTGGGTACCACAGGAGATTTTAGACTGGGGTTAGGCTAATCAGTGGTGTTGCATTATCAGCTCCTCTATCGCTTATTTGATGGGCAATTCTGCTACGGACGTACATTAGGTTTGTCCTCTTGTGCCAATGCTTGTTAAAACTCCTTGAATCTTTGAAGTCATGCTCGAATAGTTTTAGTTTCATTCTGCTCGCGAGCCGCACCGTATCCGGACCTTGAATATTCATTTACTCAGACTAATCGCGCCTTATACCCCAACTGGGGCATACTTTATTATCTACCCGTTCCAGTCCGCAGACACGACTTTGAAGTCTCTAAAGGAAATGGGAAGCATGACTTCTTAAAGGTGATCATATAACGCTGCCTTTTATTTAAATTTTGATTTGCATTAGAGGACAAAAGCTTGTGTTTTTCAAGGACAGCGAATTAATCAACCACCTTCGCGGCATGAAGTCGATGGTATGTACTCTACGCTGCTGTATCAAGTACGCTATATTATGCCATCATTCAGTAATTCGATTAATTGAGTGCCGGGCTCGAACGGGGCGCTTGCTAGACAAGCACAGTTTCATAACCCAGGAGGGTGGGTATCGTAAGTCGTTGTCTCTGTAGTAGCGCACGATTTTATGGGTAAAACACCTTTTCCCGAGTCCAAGGAGGCTGGTTGGGATTCTTTACACTTCTTTTATGGACGGAGGCTTAGGTATGTTGTCCGCCGTGATCATCATGGTGCAACTCTAGCCATATATAAAATACTGTTCAGCTTACCAGCTGGTAGACTTGCGCCCTTATAGGTAGAGTGCCGGCCAATGGCAAAACCTCGTTTGCTAGCGCATACTATTAAGCCTCTCGTGATATAGATGTAGTCTTTGAAATTTTTATATCCTGGACCTAAGAAATTTTGGCGACATCGCTTTGTTCGTCGTAAGCGACTGACAAACTGTTTCTCGGTGGCTTTCATGCTAAAAGTTTATATGGAGCAGTCCCAGAGTGGCCCCTTTTCATCGAAACACTAAGATGATAGCAGGTTCCTCTTTGGTGGGTGCGTATCGAGCATCTTTTACTGGTCGCTCCCTAAAAACGCAGCACCCGAACGCTGCTACAGTGGCAATGACTCTGCTCACGTTACCACGGCCGTAACTATCTCCAGGTCAACGCGTGACTGCAAAAACCTCCAAGCTATTCACCGGCCGCCATTTTGTCCTTCAGTTAGGTCGCTCCATCCCTGTGAGGGTTTGAATATTTGACACTTCGACACATCTGCTACTTGTTTTCTTTAACCTCACAGATATGACCACAACGAAATTTAAACGAATGATTCATGCAATCTGTTTCAGAACGTCGGTTCGTCAGCCAGTCACGGCAACTAAATTCCTCTTTACTGTTTTCTACACTTTTGGCAAATATATGTTATCTTTTATAACCACATTAACGAGTTTAGTAAATTCAGTAGGTTGATCCTGATGTAACCTTTAAGCTCACAGCTTTAGCTTTGGGACTTCCAAACATCAAAAGTACAACCTGCTGTGGTCAACACTGCTTTCAGTCTACCATTGGAAACATTACTCATGGAATAAATCCCGGAAAATTTTCGACTTCCAATTCTTCAACTTGTTCGCTCTAAAAAGCGCTCTTTTTACGTCCTGCGAGTATGCCACAACAGACCACAGTTCAAGCCTGGGAAAAGTAGTAGAATCTGACATTTTCCAGCGAGCCAAACCGTGCTAGTGTCGGTTAGCGTCCATTACGTTAGTGGGTTGCCGCTGGTTTGACTAATTCAGCCTGGGTGCTCCTCCCAAGTTTTCTGCACAATGACCAGGCAGTGGGGTTGGGTTCCTCCAATTCTGCACCAACTGCTGTATCTTGTCATCTGTAACGTTGAGACACAAGATACTCTGTGCAACTTGAAGGCTGCCACACCGCATTCTACATTGGCTGGAGATTAATCAAAAAAGCCTCCTTAAGGGCGTAAAAGTCCATCAATAATTACGTTTGTTTTACGTACCTGCTCAGTTTCTGACTGTTATATTGCTTACCCCCGCCTCCTGTGATTCTTTCGCAAATGACCTACCAGACCGATGCGTGTTTTTACAATGCGGCTAACATGGTGACATTTGAAACTAAGTCCATGTTGCCGGCTAAAGAGGATGCCGCCCCTGTCAGTAATTTATGTAGTATGTTTAAAGCTGGCAAGACCCGGGCTCGATCGGTGCCACTTGGCCCATGAATTCACCATCTCAGGATGATTGGTGGTGAAGGCGGCAGTTATCTTCTCAGCTTCAGACAACCTGCATGAGTATATTGGCCTAAAAAGGACTTCCCATTAGTGCATGCCTGTTCTCCAACCGATCTCCTTAATTAGAAGCATAGCCACTCGAGGAATTTACCCTCCCGGTTTCCCATTCACGTGCTCAACACGTCCATCAACAGCCCACCACCGCAAGCTTTTTTGCGTTCGAAACGTTCTATCAAACACCGCTTCTGTCGATAAGGGAGGTTAAATGCAGGGTTTATCCAACCTAACTGGGAGTTCGCTTTTGTCTATGTTGTCTGCTCTTGCAGTTATTGTGGGTAGTTTATTTCTACTTAGCATAACCTGTTTAAGCGCGAAACTTATGGTATGTGTCCTTTAATCGAACCACCGATAGCCTTTGTAAACCGCACTGGCAATGGAAATCAAAGGAGAACAGTCACACACTATGTAGGTTGCCTTGAGAGGCCGTGTAAACACCGTCGCACCCAGCCCTAAAACAAACCCAACCAGCAGTTGATTAATCGTCTAGCGGTTGACTGGCGCAAAACATCGTTCGTTCGGCCTGCGTATTGTCACCCCTGGCCAGGTGGGTAGATTAAATCACCCCCGTTTTGCCTGATCACAGTTGTAGACAAGAGCGAAGTTTGTCGGCACTTTGTTGTTTTTCTACGCAGGTTCATGCAGAGCGGCTTTCGCAAAGGCTCTTCATATTAGGGCCTAGCTTTCTCAAACCAGCTGATACCCCCTATCTTTTGATTGGTTATTTTTTGCTGAGAATGGCCGCATGAACTCCCTAGATCCCATATCAACCTAAACGGAGCATGGCGATTATCGTGATAGACAGCTATTGAGCGGTACCTTTTATGATGTGAACACAATGACAGAGCTGCTTTGCTTTGATCCTCTTCACTTATCAAAAGCAGTTTTTAACCTTTTCCATGGGACTAGTTAGTGCCATTCACTACTGGATGCACACAGGAGTCACCGGAACGTGCCGAAACCACCTTTTTCTGCATGCTAGATTCCTCTCAGCCGACCCTCGTCTCATAGGCTAGCCAAACAGACAAGGCCTGAGAGCTTGAGCTAGTCTTTGCTCGAAGAGTACGTAATAGCAAAAACAAAGAGACTGTGATGTGTCTTTGTGCTTTACTTTACGCCTTTGGAGGACCCTGCTTATTTTTTTTTTGGGGGGGGGGGGGGGCAGGAAATTCCACTTCTCGGCACAAGCAGCCTCCGACAAGTCTGACTAGAGGCCGCGCACCTTAACACTCCGACCGTGCACAAAGCATCTTACGTTGTGCGTTGCTGAACAGTACTTACGTACCTGATTGTGGCATGGTTTCCTGTGGTCCTTTCATTCGAAGGTTAGCGTCTACACTCACCCCTCCGACATACCAGTGTGAGGTTATAGAATTGTGCGGATGGCGGTTATGCACTACTTGATAGTTAGCGATATTTACCGTGTGAAATAACACTATTCCACTGCGACCGTTTTATCGACAGCCTGTTGACGAACTCCCTGCACAACCATCTCTACATTTGTAATCTCTATAAGATCTGTGACTGTTCAGTCTATACCCCACAGCTTGCTTATTTAACACCGGATGTTCAGCAGTCTGGCTAAAGCGCGGTGGAGGGATTCTCTTGTACGCACCACTGAGCTGCAAGTCCGCATCCTGTGGGTGGTCCTGCCCACCGATTCGGCCTGGTTTTTTGGCGGAACATATGCTCTGATTTGCACGCATACTTGTGGCCCATTGAAAGTGCATATTTTTTCCTAAAAAACATCCCTAGTCAAAACGCGACGATAACGAGAGGACTGCCTTCCAAAAAAGGGGGCCGAGGGGTGGGTCGATTGCATCCTTTTTACTCATCTAACTTTCCAGATTAACTCCGAAAAAGAACCACGTCTCCAGAAAAATGGAGTAACAGAAAACATACAGGCAGACCCTCTAGACAAATTTGTGATGCTAACAGCCGAAAGTGACTTGAAATTACGCTGGTTCGACGTTCGTTGGTCTCTCCAGATTGCAGTTCAGGGCGCAAGCGACTGTTTGCTTTGGAGTTTCTGTTCTGCGGTGCACCTAAGCGATCACATGGTGACTAACGGTCAATAATCGAACATGATTATCGGCACAGGCGAGATAAATCAGGGGCCGTTCCTGACTGAGGACAGCTAAAGAGCCAGTAATGACGTTTAAAGCGTTCTTATCACTGTAGACCACTCGTTATTTTTGGCAGTGAAATGCCACTATAAAGGCCTTTGGGTAGTCCCTTCGTGACAACCGTTAGGTAACCAGGACGTATCACTAGCACCGACCAAATTGGAATAACGTTTCTGGGCTATCTTCCGTCGTCAGTGAGTTTCCCAACCCCCTTCTGGTCGTCCCTGTCTTCTTCGACCGTGCTTTTTGAGTATGTCCTTGTTGTATACTGTTTTTACGTGACCAAAATGCACTCGCTGGCTCTTATCATGGCACTTCTGAGCACTTCTCGGTGCAGGCTCATAGCCCTAGTCTTCATGGAGCTATAATCCTTGAGGATAATCCTGGGCGATGTACTAGGTCGGCATTGGTGATTAAGAAGCTGGAGAGTAAAACTATTGGTTTATCTGGCACTGTTTTTGCTGCTCCGTAAGGTCATCGTGCAGTCAGGCCAAGCTGTAGTCCGACAGAAACCTTGAAGGGAGTAGGTGGGAGGAGCTTTGCTGGATAACCTAATTTGCCTGCCTGTTAGACCCTGATTTCACACAACTTAATTCCTTATTTTTTTAAGCAAAATCCGTGTGCCTCTTGACGACCTTGAAGCGGTCCCATATTAGCGTAAAAACGCTCGTAAAACTCTTGAAAGTAGTCCCATGGTAGCCTCTTTCAGACCTCCCTAACACCACCCACAGCTGGCTTGAATTTTCCGCCCATAACAAAGTACACAGTAATAGTTCTTATTTATCTCAATTTTTTTGAATCAAATAAGGACACTGCTCTTTCATAAGTCGCGGCCTTAAAAGCAGCGTAGAGGTTTAAATTCCCGCATATATTTTAGGGCAAATGATTGGAAATTGGAAGCCCGGGTAAGTAGTTAGAAAGTGTGCCATGTAATACGGGCTCAAACCGTCCATTTCTTGAACTTACGACGAGTGTACTACACCGGGTTTATCGCCGGCCACGCCTGTCGACTGTGTGGATTAGTTAATAGGGAGTTTTCGCCACCGACAAGGCGAGCCCCAGTCTGAGGGAAGTTTTGGAGGACTTGCAATTATCGCGACCTGTAGAACTGGTTGGCGTATCTTCGATCGTTTATAGCTGCGGTTTGCGTGTTTTTTGAGCCAGTCTCAGAGGCAGCGTCCTCGAATTGCGTATCTTCACGAAGAATCATTCGGCGCACTGCAATTCTTTATGGTTTTTAACCCTCACAAAGCGAGCTGAGGTCTAATTACTCGATTAATCGCTACTGGCAGAAAGTCATAATTGTTGGGCAAGGCTCCAAGACTGGTGGGTCTAAGGGGTCGGGTATTCGCCTCTGACATCTTTTCTTACAGGACGACCGTTCGCTCATCAGCCGGTTGCGGCAGAGGCCCGGCTGGAACTCTGGGACCTTTAACGCATATGTGTCAAGAGAGCCATTTTCTTTCTCATGCTACTAGAGCAGTCTTCAGTGACCCGTTTTCCCACGGCCACTTGTACTACTGCTTAGGAGTACTTACATTACAAACTTCTCAACGTGTACGTGACGCTTTAACTGGGCTCAATAAATCACACCTTGCTCGTTTCGAGCACCTACAACCGACTTTTGTCAAGAAGGAGATTATAGATCGCAAAAAATAGGCTACATTGTGTTGTGTCCTCAACTCGGGCTGTTCCTCCATGCGGTATTTGACAAAAAAAATTTCCACGTGCCTCGACTTACCTCCTTTACAGACGTTTACCCTAGGAATGTATTCTCGACCAAGGAAAAAGCTTTCGGTCGATTTTTTTGTAGACAGCAGTGCTGCAACCAAATTTTTAATCACAGCTTATTGGTTAAGGTTCTGTAGTTTGTCCTTGTACTCCAAAGTTAATCGCTTTCATGCCTCCAGTAAACCTGCTTGGTGAAACGTATCAAAATTTGTGTCAGCTTTCTTTGATCTTGGATAAGATGACTCTGCCACCCTCCTGCCTGTCTCTGAAAAAGTTTTTCTTGTTCCTGAAATCAACCACAGTCCCTTATTCCTCTTTGACTCGCCAACTTCAGTGTAAGCAGCCATAAACTTCAAACCGCTATATTTGCGGTTACACGTCTTATAGCAGCACTCTCTCGACTAAGCGTGCCCATGCCCGAAATTGAGGCAGTTTCCACTGCACTTGCAGGACACCACGGATGAGGTGGCCCGATGTCGGGAGGAGAGGAGCAGTTACCTGGACCTCTCACATTTGGGTCTACAAACGCTGCCAGCGGGAATCTTCAAGGAGGTTGGCTTCATTGAAAGCCTCTTCCTGTACGGGAACAGGTTGACGAGCCTCTCTCCCAGTCTCTGCTCTCTACCTAATCTTCACCGCCTCATGCTGCAGCAGAACTGGATCACCTGTTGCGGTCTGCCCAACGAAATCGCCAAACTTACCCACCTCGAAGTGCTGGACCTTCGCCACAATCGTCTCGAGGGACACCTACCCGCTTGCATCTATAAACTTTTTAATTTGGAACAGCTGATTCTCAGCTATAACAAACTCACCGTTCTCAGTGATGACCTAAAAAACCTGCAGGTAAGCTGTTATTCATTTAAATGTTCAGGCTTGATGCATTTATTAGGGAACTACCGCACCGAAGCGCATGAAACTTTTAAATGGTTAATGCTACTGTAATAATGTTAAGATTAGAATTTGTAAGGATTACTTATATGCCTCCCTCCCTAAACAGGACAGGAATAGGAACATCTGCTTAATTGATAAAAGTGGACTGGTGCATAATTCCAGGAAGGACAAGTATTACCGCGTCCTTAGTTTAAAACTAGCCTTAAACCTAAATCGTAGCCTTAACCAAAACCCTGATACTGCAGTTAATACTAACCCCCCACCCCAATCCTAACCCTAACCGTAACTTTAAACCTAACCGTATTTTCTCTGGGTGGTTCCTGTTCTCGTGTCCTGTTTGCGGGGTCATGTAAGTAATCCTTATCTTATAATTAGCAAGAAGCAGGTTCTCAAATGTGTTCATCCAACGTGACCTTTTAGCTTTCGACTGAGAATCTTAACTGTCATCCGTGTCAGTTTTTCTCAAGAAAAAACATGCTACTTAAGTAGCACATGCCGCTAAATTTCTAGCATCTATATGAATGCACGTATCGCCCGTGCATAATTCTCATCTATAAAGTTATTGGTACCCATGCCTATTTTGAGATCATCCTTACCTTTTTTCAATAGGTTTTTAGACTATCCGTTGTGCATTCACTGAGATTAGTTTTACAGGCATCTTAAAGGAGACCGGAAACTGGTGAAATACTCAAGCAAATTTGCATCGTGTTGCATTTATAGATCCGCTCATATTAAATCACACGAATGTTAGTACAAATTCTGAAAAATTACTTTTATTAAGGTCTATTCGAAGGAGTCAATTACTGCAAGACGTAATTTCAAACAAACTACTTATAAAAGGTTAAATATTTATTCGGTTATTCTTACTGAATAAAAGTAGTCCATACGTTTCAAGCTATTATTGAACAAAAGCCTCTTTGCCTCTGAGCATAAATTAACTTCGAATTATGACTCATGCTCATCAGTATCACAAACCCTTACTTGAATTTATAGTTTATGCCTAAATTTACAGAATTTTCGACGCCTATTGTTTACCTCTTATCAGTCATCCATTAATCTATGGCCTTGACTGACCAGAGTTCTTTATGACATTACCATCGGTAGGAGGTTGTCATCAGCTTTTAGCTGTCACAGGGAGGTGCTCCATGTGCGAATTTCCGGACGTTTTTAATGCTGAATACTCAGAACCGCCGATGGTGTACGTCACAGGCAGACAATTAAATATCAGCGTTTCGGCTTATTTGACATTCAGCTTCCACCACCCATCCAGCCAGTTCAGTTAGCCTATTTTTATGGAGGACGAGGGATCTTCTTTTGAAAATCTTTTTATAGGATCTATTTCCGGTGGGTCATGCATTTCCACCTGTAAGGAGTCCATCTGTAAGCAGTTTGCGTGCGATTGCCAACTGCAGTGTCGATGGGACTGCTGACTATCGACATAGCCAGCAGTTTTGATAGTCTGATCCCTTCTTCAGGCAATGGTTGGGCCCCGACTACTTAACGCCCGATCACCAAAGAATTTGGGTTCGAATTCCAGACTATCAAAACCTGTATTTGGTTATAGCTGCCTGTGGAAGGCTAATAAGCCAGAGATGGCCATCTCAACCTCCATTGCCTCTGTCAATAATGTTATTCTGCCTATGTCACTAGACGCAATAGGCGGGGTTCAAAATCAACTCCAAGGCACAATGGAACGAGTATATCCCGTAACACGATCGGTGAGCACCCCCCTACCATCGTTACTATACCTGTTCACAACCGTCAGGATAACGAGCTCATGCCTCAGTGGCTCACTAGACTGAGGAAATCTAAGAGTACGTAGACCGCGAAGAAATGAAAAGCTCCTTCAACTCCATCAAGGCCCCGGCATCAAGTGGACCGCACCGATACTCAGCTCCGTTGACACAACACTTCTGACGAAGAAATCGTAAATACTGAAGCGTTGGGCCGAGCACTTCAGACGTTTCCTCAATCGCTCATCAACCGTCTCCGATGCTGCCACCAACCGCCCCCCCCCCAGTGGAAACGAATAATGACCTCGATCTTTTGCCTTGCCTATCAGAAACCATCCGAGCTGTAAAAAACTCTCCAGCGCGAAAGCACCGGGATTCAATGCTATCCCAGCCAAAGTCTGCAGTTGCGGTAGCCCCGCCTGATGGAGAAACTTACAACGGCCTTCCGGGAGCTGTGGAACCTAGCACCGGTCCCACAAGATTTTAAGGACGTGACCATTGTGCGACTCGGTGACAACCTCAGAGCCATCTCGCTGCTAAACATTGCCGGGAAGATCTTTGTTCGCCTCTTCCTCAACCGTTTCAATGGCCATCTAAAACGAGGACTTCACCCGGAAAGCCAATGTGGCCTCCAATGACACCGCGGCACTACCGACAGGATCTTTGTCGCCCGCCATCTACAAGAGAAGCGCCAAGAGATGCGGATCCACCTCTATACAACCATCGTGCATCTGACGAAAGCCTTTTACACGGTGAATCGTGATGGACTGCGGAACATCATACAGATATTTGGAAAGAAGCGGTCCACATCTCTTGTCTGAGTTAGTTGACTAAACGCGTGCCGGACTTCAGGTAGAATCGGTACCTATGGACAGTGATATATTCATGCAAACACCTCTACGAAGGGTGGGACCTTCTTCGAAGCCGCGAAAGTCGATAACGGTTACAAAAAGGGGCTTTCTAGTAGTACTCCGGATGCAGATATGGTATGGAAAGTTGGAGGGGATATAACGCAACAGCGGCCTTCTAAATTACGAATAGCAACCCATCACACCCTCGCTCTCCTCTGCAGCGGAGTTTTATACCGCCTCTGAGGAGGAAGTTATCGATGCAATAAAGGGACTGCGCAATTACAAGGCAATTCGGAGGGTGGTACACCTAAAATCTACCAGTCTTGCGCCGACACTGGTGCCCTGGTTTTGTGAGGTGCTTGGGTGAACGTTAAGAGTTGAGGTTTCTTTTCGGACGACCGGGGCTTGAGCATCTTTGTGCCTGTCGTCATGACTGGAGATAAGACGAGGACGAGAACTGTCGCAGCACTAGGCCACAGTAAAGTTCGTCAATTTTGTCCATCGTGAGTTCCTGTCGCAAATAATGGAACAAGATAGTATGCCTGCGAAAAGCATCGCTAGGATCAGGGCCTATTATCGCCCCGCTGCGCGAATTCTGGCCCATAACCGTCTTTCTCAATCATTTGATATGCGATTGCCGTTCGACAAGGTCGTATCCTGTCACGCTTTCTGTGAAACCGCGCTGGTCACTGGATCCTTAAAAGGGTCTTACGAGATTTTGACGCATAGAATTTCCACCCGGACACTGACTGCCTGCTCTTGACTACGATGGAAATTTTTTCTTGCTAGCATCAAGTTTCACTGATGTACAGTCTATCTTATGGCGTATTAATTAAGTCGCTGACTCCATAAGGGCTAGGAAAACCAAGTCCTTTTTTCTTAAATTTATCGTTGATCAGAAGAAAGCTCTCATGGCATTAATGACTGTCAACTCGAAGGTGTCGAAAGTTTGAAATACCTTGGGATAGGAATTGATGCTGCTCGCAAGGTTTCAAAAATCCTTATGGACCCGACGCGACATCACCATCGCAACAAAAATTCGCGTGTCCCTGATATCCATTCTGTTTGTCCTCCTGTATGGCTTAGAACGCTTGACTGTGCGCGCGGAAGATGAGCGAAAACTGGAGGTGTTTGACCACCACTGCCTGAGGATCATCCTTCGCTTCGTCTCAATTGACACAGTGCATGCCCACTGCGAAAACATCGCGAGGATATCTGAGGACATCCTAGCAAGATGGCTAAGGTGGTTTGCGCAAGTTATTCTTCATTGGCTTCGTGCGCTCAGTGCTGTTGCCCTCGATTTGGCACCGTTACCTACCCGGAGGCGTCGAAGAGGAGGCAACTGCCAAATCTGGCTAGAAACAGTTAGTAAGGACAGGGAAGTTATTCTTTTACTTTCGGTATTCGATCTTCATAGCTGGAAATTGATAATGGATCGAGCTGTCAGGCTCGCTACTGCGGATCGTCACCTACGGAGAGGTACAGTCCGCGACATCATTGAGGCCGCCTAGATCAGACCACAGCTGTACCAAGTACCACGTGAAATATCTGGTGCATGTGCAGCTAGAAACCAGGTCGTATTTGAAGCTGGTAGCCAGTCTGTCTAGTTTAGCCAGTCGTTTCGTTCACGAACACCTCTGGTACACTGGACTTTGCCTTGCATTCAGAACGAAGTGAATGTGGGAATGGCGAGTAAGATAGAGTCAATACAAGTCACGGTTCCGCTAATCTTGTAGAGCACTGATAGATTTCGTCAATTGCGACGGTCATTTATGATGTTGGTGGTTCCAACTGACTCCGGGCTTATAGTTTGCTACCTAAATGTACATATCCTTTGTCTGCACAAAACACTATTTCTGTCTTTTTTGTGCCGCCAGGGTTCGCGTTTTTGTGTCTTAATGTGATATCCGAAATTTATAGCATATGCTTCAGTAGCTTCGTTAGATCTTGAATTTCTAAATCAGGCTTCTGTCTTCGCCTGACTCTCGCGTCCTCATTTGCTCTTCTTTTTATGAATGTTCATTCAACCCCAGCATCTTTCTCGTCTCCTGCAGTTTGCGCACTCCATCGACTGCTTAAAGTTTTCGTTCTTTATCTCATCAGCGGCTGACAGTCCTCATACTTAACCGCAATTTCATTCGACAAAGCATCCCAGACACCATTGGCCAGCTCACACGGTTGACCAAACTGGACCTCTCCTACAACCACATCGAATCCCTACCGTCTAGTGAGTCATACTCCCCTTTGAGATTTTCAATTTGAACAGGCAGAAACAGAAATCTGCTGATCAGTTTTCCCCATTCATCTTTTATATGCATCAGTGTTGGCAGTTTGGCCGTCGCGGTCCAAGACATCTCCAGTGTGCCCAAAAACAGTGACCGCAGGACGTTGAATTGCGCGTGAATTAACTTATAGTGATAGCCGACTCGCGCAGCATCCACTGCACTATCTCCCCTTCCTGGGCCCGGTGGCAAGAGAGAGGGTGCGTTAGATTTAGAGAAAATCTTCCATCAAAATAAACCAATTCAGGCACAAGTCACCGGAGCATTCCCTTGATGAATGGTCACATAGTTCATTGTCTTCTCAAGTCAGATAACAAAATTGACATATTTTGCCTTCCTGCTTACTTCCGTCGCTGATACCTTGGTTGTTTGTTGATGGGCCTCTTCGCGGTAACTTGCGGAATAATCGCATATCCTAGGAAATAGCTTGTGTTTTGTAAGAAAAAGTTTGTCTGAGGTCATTATTCCTGCTTTCTTAGAGCGTAAAATGACACAGTTTTTTCCCGTCTGAATGTTTAAAGAAAGAGCGTATTGCATTCCTGAAGGTATCGCGGTTACATCACATCTTGCTCCCCTGAAAAGAAAAGAATTTCTGAGCTGGCTAAGTTTCTTTTGGTCAATCCTTCTCATTTATTTTAATGTGTTGTACTAGAACAACGCAGAAATGCTGTCTTAAAGACTTATTAACCCCAGTATATGGCCTGAATATAAAGTAGAGAGAGAAGATTAGGACGATTTGCGGCGAACTCGGGCGCAGTGTGGGACAAGGCAAAACAGCCCATCTACGAATGCCGCACGCAACCTGGTCCGCGCATGGTGAACCAGGAGTTCACTAACAAGAAGTGTTCGGTTAAGCTTCTATCTGTGTGGGAGTGCCATGGAGGCCACATTGAAAAGAAGCCATTGCAGCCTGACTCTCCGTCCTGAAAGGACCGGGTTATCCCCTCAGTTGGCAACTTTTTAACACCAGCTCCACCAGCCATGTGACGACATAATACCTGTCTTTGTCGACGGTGCACGAGTCCGGTAGCTTAGATGGCAAGTTTTTGACTTAATACCCGATAAATCACTATGTGGAGCCGTGTCTCGGGTGCGCTTGAATCTGTGTTTAGGCCATCGGTAGTTATCATGACAAGTAAACCAGAGATGACAATTCCAGTCTTTCGGAAGAAGATGAAGAAGCGATCGCTGCAACATGGCGTGTATTGGACTGACGTTTCGGATTCTCGCTTGAACCCATCATCAGAGACAGTCGTAGATAAAGGTGATGAGGGCACCGGGGGTGAAGTATTTATACGACACAGTTGTCATGCCGCCGCGTGCCTAATCCAATTAGCAGATCCCGCATTCATCTCTGGTAGTCATACATGACGCGATGATGGCTCGTTAGTCCGCGTCCGCGTCGTTAATTGTCGAAATTTCATCCCAGTTTTCGATTCCTGGCGTGATGATGACTCGGCAATGTGGCTCGCTGTCGCTGGAACCTTTGGCCACTCGCGTTTTCTCCGTGTGGCTACTTACTCTCCCTAGGTAAAGTCTCACCGCAGAATATGGAGCCTTGAGATCATTGCGCTTATTAATCGACTGTGGGCCAGATAACCAAGACTTGAGCAGTTCACTACTCACGCGGTTGTCAGCCCATGCGAGAATTTCGGTCCAGTCGAACTTAAAGGTGCGGCCGGGTTCCGTCGCATGAGCCGCGACCTAAGAATTAGTGTTCTTCCTCCTCCCTGTTGCCGCATGTTCGGTCATCCAATTTCTCTGACGTAGTTGCTTTGTCCGCAACTGCACCAGATTCTGTAAACAACTCCAGACGTTCCCTGCCGTGGCAGAAGGTCTTTCGGCCTCATTATTTGGTGCCTGATAGTTGCTTCTGGTCGATGGGCAACTCCAACTCCGAGTGGCGTGAGAAGGCGGCTAACGGTTTCTGAGACGTTCTTCACGTACGGTAGCGCTCGCCAAAATGTCGGACTGGTGCGGTTCAGTCTCTGGCCTTGGTTTCGCATGCAACTGTCCAAAAAGTTGTGGGGTTTGCTCTGAGCACCCGTTGATTGTCTAATTAACTTTTCCAAACTCGCATATTTCTATATACTTTTTCGACCGGTAATGTGCCACGACTTACTCGAGGTGCTAAGTGTAACCTTCCTCTGGTTATGCATCCAGTCGTCCTTCTTAGAAAACATCATTAGGGACAAAGCGGTCGTCTTCCGAACTTGCTCGTAATCTGAATCCCTCCCCCTCCCCCTACCATCTTTACCACTTAGCGCATAAATAAGCCCTTGAAGCTCATTCTAGAGAGAGCAGAAAAAAACGGTAGAACCTCTTTATTTAAGATAAAGTCCACTGTGCGTTTTCTGCGTGGGCACCTGTCCTGCGTCCAGCGTTCCACCACCGCTGCCGCCATAATTCACAGAAGTTGGTGCTGAATATGCCTTATTAAGTTAATATGCGACATTCTATTTAGTTACTCGAGTTCTTTTTGTAGTTGTTTCCTCTATAATAGGAGTCCCTTAAATTCCGTTAAGCAAGCTGAAACCTTATAATCCAGCTTAGGGCCATAATACGAGTTCGCCGGGCGGTTTTCTTGGGCGTTTCCTGACGCTTAGCATGTTCTTCGTTATCCCAAAAAAATGCAAGCGTCTACGGATGTATGGATTCCGTCGGATGGTCGGCTCACACACATAGCATTTATGGATGCATGCAAGTTTTCCTGACTAACATGACCGCCATTATACCCGTAAACTACACTCTTCTACACCGAGAGACCCGATTTGTTTCTCATATGGAAATGACCAACTATTCGACTGCCTGCGTGAAATCTGAGCGCTCTGCAGCAAGGTATGACGCCGTGTTTTGTTCTGATTGGTGGACAGCAGTATAACATGATTTCGAATACTGCTTGCAGCGAACACCACGTGTGTCTCCGAGTCAGAGTGTAAACTGCGGACTCGTATTACGCGATCCATTCCTAGCTGCGTTTCATTTCCCCCGTAGGCGAATACAGTCTCTGGTTACGCCGCTGCATATGCGAACTCCTCTAACTGGTCAGCTTATGTAGTCCACAGATGCTTGTACGCAGGCGGGAGTTTTGTAGAAGTGCAGGTTATCGAGTTTAATAATCCATAGTTTCTAAAAGCGGAAAGTGCTGCCATTCAACTATTCTGAAACGCCCTTTTTCTAACAGCTGGTCCTCCATCTTTCACTAGGCTTTCTGAAAATAAAAAGGGCAATATCTAACCGCTACCACGTCGCTTTTGCGAGAAAATAAATTATTATGGACAAAATTTGACATTTCAATTTAGCTGAAGATATTTACATCGAATTAACTCTCATGCCTTCTCGTTCTGCTACAGCCAAATCATCGCTAGGTCATCTTACCGATTCCTGAAGTTTGTAGAGCCTCATGGACGTCCATTTGGTGTTTTTGAGCGGCGCCGCGCGTGTGTGTTATGAACTTGTCGCGTATCTCGATGGTGACTCGTCCAAAAACTTGATTGAATCCCCAAATGAGAACTCAACAACAGGGGCAGAAGAAGAGAACTGTATTGCCATAGACTAAGGCTAAAGAGCAACATTCGAGCTGGGCAGTAATCGAACCGAGGAAATAGTGTCCTGGTGGCGTTAGTATCTCGGCTGGACTTCTGACTCATCTGACTGGTTGGATGGAACTCCTAACCCGTCGCGAAATCATGCGCACGGCATGATAGGGCGGCGTTGGGACGAGCCGTTAGGGCGGTGTGTGTGAGCAAGTCGGTTAGGATGGCTCCTCCCAACACCCCTACTTTGAGCTGAGATTGTACGATTTGCGACCCGGGTCCATTGTGACTGCCGATCTGCCCGAGCCTGGATTATGAGAGACTGACTTCCATTCTAGTAAATTTACAACTGGTTTCTTTGTCGTCCACCTTAACTGACTTGACCATGTAGACTTTCGAAAGGCTTCTGTTTGTACGCGTGTGCATTTATGTGCTTACAGATGTACAGTTAATTCCTTCGTTACTTTTTGCTCTCGAGCAAAGTCCGTTGTCGTCCCTCCTCCAACCACGCACGCGCTCCTAGTCGCGACAGCTGCACTCGGTTCATACATTACGTATTTCAAGGCCAATCTACCCTTGGTGATCACTATCAACCTCGTAGTGTCTGTGTGTTGTGTTGGGTCCCCTAAACGGGCTGCGTAGTAGATGCATTGAACCAAAACGGGGGCCAAACCAGGGTGCATCAGGCTTTATTTGGGTTGAGCTCCCATAACAAATGCCGAACATTGGGGGGTGCGCCTACCCAACATGTGCACGCGTAGGTGCAAGCTCATGCCGCACCCCGCTCTCCCCCTCCATGGGAGATAATTCATCTGCGCCCGACCCCGCCTCCGGTCTTCTTGACGATGTCTTGACACCGCATACAGGCGAGTAAGGGAAGCGAGAGTGCAGGAGATGCCGTGAAAGTCTACTACCACCTAAAACTGATTTGCGCACAAGTCACCGTCCCTACATCACCCTTCTGTGAAGCATACGGTGGACATCGTCAGACTATGACGGTCGAACTGACGCGTGTGTGTGTGTGTTTGTGTTTGTGCCCCCTAAACGGGCCACGTGGTAGATGCGTTGGACCAACAGGGGGGCCACATTAGGGCACGGCAGGCGTTATTCGGGCTGCGCTCCCATAGCAAATGCCGAACATGGAGGTGTGGTGGCACGCCTAGGGGCGGCTTGGACTTAGGGGACCCAGCCACACCAGCCACCTGCGTCCTCTCCCGCCTCTGGTCTTCTTGACTCTGTCTTGACACCGGACTCAGGTGGGGAAGGAGGAGAGAGTGCGGTAGATGCAGCGCAAGTCTACTATCACCATAAACTAAATCACGTGCAAGTCACCGTCCCTGCTCCACTTTCCCATGGAGCATACGGTGGACATCGTCGGACTACGACGGTCGAACTGTCGTGTGTGCCCCCTAAACGGGCCACGTGGTAGATGCGTTGGACCAACACGGGGGCCAAATTAGGGCACGGCAGGCGTTATTCGGGTTGCGCTCCCATAACAAATGCCGAACATGGAGGTGTGGTGGCACGCCTAGGGGCGGCTAGGACATAGGGGGCCCAGCCGCGCCAGCCACCTGCGTCCTCTCCCGCCTCCGGTCTTCTTGACTCTGTCTTGACACCGGGCTCAGGTGGGGGAGGAGGAAAGAGTGCGGTAGATGCAGCGCAAGTCTACTATCACTTTAAACTAAATCACGCGCAAGTCACCGTCCCTGCGCAACTTTCCCATGAGCATACGGTGGACATCGTCGGACTACGACGGTCGAACTGTCGTAGTGTGCGGGGTGTAGGGGTACTAGTTAGGGGCAGCACCACACAGCTTGCATTTGGTCGCTCCATTTGTCTCGTACAGGTGGTAATCCTCCTGTGGCCGCCTCTAACTGGTACCCAACTCTCACCTGTGGCTCCTCGAAGTTGGGTTCTTCCCAGCGGCCACACCCCGGGCAACCGTCACGACCGGCGGGCTAAACCAGGTGAGGGTCTCCGGTGTTGTGTGTGCCTCCACACCTGGTATGTCTGACTCTCGAACTTCCCACCTCCCCCTCTCAAAAAGTCCTACGGTGGGGGCGACAGCAACCCCGTAGGCGGCCCAGACTAACTCGGGTCGTTCTCCCACTAAAACAAATCCGTGACCCATAGTGGAGTTCGGCAGCCGTCTGGGATGTCCAAGCAGCCCTATTTAGGGATAGCACTGCTTGCCTCCTCGCGGAGGAAGGGGCTAGAAAATGTGCCCTAAAAAGTGCTGGGTCTCACGTCTTCTGCAGCCGGCCGCGGCTCGCAGATCGCAAACTACGCGGTCGTAAAACTCAAACAAACAACAATACCCCCCGTCCCCATCCCCCTCGCCATACTCTCCAGGCTGCTCGGGTGAGTCCACTCACACTAGCAGCCTGGAATGTTCGTTCCCTTTTAGACAATCCCTAGGAGCAACCGGCCAGGAACGGAGAACGGCGCTAGTCGCTAGGGAACTGGCGCGCTACAAGGTGGACATTGCTGCTCTCAGCGAGACCCGATTCTCTGAGCAGGGTCAGCTGGAGGAGGTGGGGTGCCGGCTACACTTTCTTCTGGAGCGGCCGGCCAAAGGCAGAGCGACGCGACGCTGGTGTTGCCTTTGCCATCCATAACGACATTGTTAGACGTCTGCCCTGTTTGCCGCAGGGTATCAATGATCGCCTGATGAGCCTCCGCCTGCCTCTTCGGGGAGACCAGTTCGCCACCATCATCAGCGCCTACGCTCCCCCAATGACGAGCTCTGATGCGGCGAAGGACAAATTCTACGAGGACCTGCACGCCTTGCTGGCGACTGTGCCGAAAGAGGACAAGTTAATTGTCCTTGGTGACTTCAATGCCCGCTTCAGGATGGACCACACTGCCTGGCAGGGAGTGCTGGGTCCCCACAGTCTCGGTAGCTGCAACGATAACGGCCTCCTTCTTCTGTGCACGTGTGCGGAACACCGTCTCCTGCTGTCCAACACCTTCTTCCGCCTTCCGATGCGGGAGAAGGCCACGTGGATGCACCCTCGGTCGCGGCGCTGGCATCTGCTGGACTATGTTCTCGTCCGGAGGCGAGATCGACAGGACGTGCTGGTAACCAAGGCGATCAGTGATGCCGATGGTTGGACAGATCACCGCCTCGTCATCTCCCAGATGAGGCTCCGACTGCAACTCCGATGAAGGCCCCAAGGTAAGAGGCCGACATGTAAGTTAAATACTCTTTTATTAAATTTGCATGCTCACTGTTTTGATTTCAGCAACCAGCTAACCCAGAAATTGGAGGACCTGCATGCTCCAAACGATTGCGCTACCGTGGAGACACGATGGTGTCAACTGCTAAATGTCATCCAGTCCACCGCCCTCGATGTCGTCGGACGCGCACGCCGTCGACACCAGGACTGGTTTGATGACAATGACGCCGACATCAGCAACTTACTCGCGGAGAAGAATGGACTCCACAAAGCCTTCATGGACCTTCGGACTGACGCCACCAAAGCAGCCTTCTTCAGATACCGGCGCCTTGTACAACAACAACTGCGGGAGATGCAGGATGCCTGGATGATCCGAAAGCCTGAGGAAATCCAGGGGTATGCGGACCGCAATGAAATGAAAAACTTTTTCAAAGCCATCAAGGCCATCTACGGCCCGTGTATCAAGGGGTCCGCACCGCTGCTCAGCTCTGACGGCACAACACTGCTGACAGAGAAATCGCAAATTCTGAAGCGCTGGGCCAAGCACTTTAGAAATGACCTTAATTGCTCATCAACCATCTCCGATGCTGCCATTGACCGGCTCCCTCAAGTGGACACGAACAATGACCTGGATCTGCCGCCTTCCCTACCAGAAACCATCCTAGCCGTGCAGCAGATTTCCAGCGGTAAAGCACCGGGATCCGACGCAATCCCACCGGAAGTCTACAAGCACGGTGAGCCCCCGGCTGATGGCAGAACTCACAACACTCGTCCAGGAGATGTGGCGCCAAGGGCAAGTTCCTCAGGATTTCAAAGACGCAACCATCGTCCATCTCTACAAACGGAAGGGGAACCGGCAACTCAGAGGTATCTCGTTGCTCAACATCACCGGGAAAATCTTCGCCCGTATCCTTCTCAATCGTCTTAACGGTCACCTAGAGCAGGGCCTGCTCCCGGAAAGCCAATGTGGCTTCCGCCGACACCGCGGAACAACCGATATGATCTTTGCCGCCCGCCAGCTACAAGAGAAGTGTCAGGAGATGCGAACTCACCTATACACTACCTTCGTGGATATAACAAAAGCCTTTGACATGGTGAATCGTGACGGACTGTGAAAAGTCATGCAGAAATTTGGTTATCCTGAGCAGTTCACGCACATGGTGCGTCAGCTTCATGACGGGATGACGTCACGCGTCACTAACAACGGGACGGTATCCGAATCCTTCGCAGTAACCAATGGAGTGAATTAAATCTGCGTACTGGCCCCCATCTTCTTCAGTCTCATGTTCTCTGTTATGCTGATGGACACCTACCATGATGAGTAACCTGGGATCCACATTGCTATTTGAACTGACAGACAACTTCTCAATAGTCGGTGTATGCAGGCTTCAACAAGCGTGTCTACGACTACTGTCCATGACTTGCTCTTCGCGGACGACTGCGCCCTTAACACCGTGACGGAGGAGGACATGCAAAGGAGCATGGACCTCTTCGCCGAAGGCTGCGCCGATTTTGGATTAACAATCAGTACAGCCAAAACGGTTGTCATGCACCAGCTGCCACCCAGCGCGGAATACAATGCTCCTCGAATCAATGTCAACGGTGCTCAACTCATAAACGTGGAAACCTTCGCTTATCTAGGAAGCACGATGTGGCGCAACACGAGAATCGATGACGAGGTTGCCCAACGGATCTCCAAAGCTAGTCAGGCCTTCGGCCGGCTGCAGGCCTCCGTGTGGAATTGTCACGGAATTCACCTAAACACCAAACTGAAGATGTAGAAGGCCGTCGTCTTGATGACACTCCTTTACGGAGCGGAAACCTGGACCGTCTACTCGAACCAAGCCAGGAAGCTGAATCACTTTCATCTCAGCTGCCTCCGCAGAATACTGAAGCTGAGATGGCAAGACAGGATCCCGGACACGGAAGTCCTGGAGCGGACCGGAATCCTCAGCATCCATGCCATGCTGAGGCAAGTGCAACTGCGATGGAGCGGCCACCTGGTAAGAATGGACGACGAGCGACTACCCAAACGACTTTTCTACGGAGATGTCGCTTCGGGTTCTCGCCGGCAGGGAGGTCAAAAACGACGCTACAAGGACATTTTGAAGAAATCGCTTAAGCAACTGCAAATAAACTCGGCGACCTGGGAGGACCTCGCCTAGGATAGACCGGCATGGAGAAGATCAGTGAAGACTGGTTCAGCAATCTATGAGGCCAACTGGATCGCCGCCGCCAAGGCTAAAAGAGTGGCACGAAAGTCACCAGCGCCCCGGACCAACACCGCCAATGCCCAGGCCCTGCCAACATGCCCGCGATGTCAACGCATCTTCCGCGCGCGAATCGGCCTGGTTGGACATCTTCGGACGCAATGCATCAACAATCCGACAATTCCAATTTCTACGTCAAATTCTGCCAACCTTCCTTCTGACTCCCCCACCCTCACTCCTGGCATCATTTCCATTACTCCCACCATCATAGAGACCACATCCATCTACTCATCGCCTGCTACCCCTACCACCGCAACTACTACCGCCTTCACTACCATCACCACCACCATCAGCGATGGGGAATCTCTCCTAAGCTGTACTCAATGCGACCGCACATTCACCTCACGCATCGGCCTAGTCGGTCACTTGCGAATACATCGTACAGAGACCGGTGAGCCAGTGCCTGGAGCACCATCACACAGCAGAGATCGTCGCCTCCACTGCCCTCACTGTCCTCGCGCATTCACTCATTGCATGGGCCTATTCGGTCACATGCGCATCCATGACAGCGGCATACACCACAATGCCGACAACACCGATACACCATGCGCACCCTCCGCTTTTGCCATTCTTAGCGCCCCTGACTCCCCCACTACCATGAATGACATCGCCCCAGCCTCTACCGATTTCTCCTGCCCCCACTGTGCCCGCAACTTCAACTCACGCATCGGCCTGGTCGGTAACCTGCGAATCCATCGCACGGAGGCTGGTGAACCAGTGCCTGGGGCTCCGACATACAGTCGACGCGCCCGCTTTCACTGCCCTCACTGCTCCCGCACATTTACACACCGCATGGGCCTATTAGGACACATGCGCCTCCACGACAACCTACGGTAAACCACCGGAGGTTAAGCTACATCAGCACTTACTACCTACACCAATTCATCGACAACTCCCTCACAATCACCATTTACCAGAGTATATCACGGTCTCCTAGAAACCGTGACTGGGAAGTCTGCCAATCTGACGCTTCCACCAGACCACGCCGTCGGCTCAGTGTATGTGCTGTGTGTGTCGAGTGGCTGACCTGTGGACTGGGAGTCAGACGGCGATGGCTGCTCCATATCCCCTGAGTTTGTGAATCCTGGTGTGTGCGTTATGGGGGGCCAGGTCGTGCTGTGGCGCGCGAAGACGGGTACGCCGATCCGTCAGCCAATGCGCCCACTCCCACATCAGGCAACTGACCGGCTCGGACAGTGTCTGATGGTGGGGGTTGGGGAGAGAGTGAGGTCGACAGCTCAGCCCATGTTCCTCACTATAAACAATCTGACGCGCCTAAAACTATCACGGTGCGCTAATAGCCGTGGCTTGGAAGGTTGCCAACTGACGGGAATACTTGGACCGTGTGGTCAGCCCAATGTGTGTTTTGTGTGGAGTGGCTGACTGGCGGACTGAGAGTCAGGTTGCAATGGCTCATTCTTAATGTGGTCTTTATGGCACTCCCACTCCGTGGGATCCGAGCCAGGTGTGGTGGTACGCCCAGGAGCGGCTCCGGCCGCGCCAGCCACCTGCGACCTCTCTCATCTCAGGTCTTCTTGCCTGTGTCGTGAGACCGGGCTCAGGTGGAGGAGGAGAAGAGTGTGTGGTAACGTTAACCGCCGCGATTGGAAGGTTGCCAACTGACAATTACACTCAGACCTCGCAGTAAGTCCAATGTGTGTTGTATGGAGTGGCTGACTGGTGGTCTGAGAGTCAGGCTGCGATGGCTCCTTCTTAACGTGACCTCTGGCTATCTCACACATGTGAGATGTAAGCTGTTCAACCCCCTGTTGTGTGAAATCCTGGTGCTTGTGCTTGGGGGGCCAGGTCGTGTACGTAGTACACGTAGACGAGGTCACCAGTAGCTGCGCCCGCTTCCGCATCAGACAACTGACCGGCTCGGACAGTGGTCTGATTGTGGGGGGGAGAGAGTGAGATCGAGAGCTCAGCGTATTTTCCTCACTATAAACAATCTGACGCGCTTGAAACTATCACAGTGCGCTAAAAGCCGTGGCTTGGAAGGTTGCTAACTGACGGGATAACTCGAACCGCGTGGTCAGCCCAATGTGTGTTTGTGTGGAGTGGCTGACTGGCGGACTGAGAGTCAGGTTGCAATGGCTTCTTCTTAATGTGACCTTTATGGCACTCACACTCCGTGGGATCCGAACCAGGTGTGGTGGCTCGCCCAGGGGCGGTTCCGGCTGCGCGAGCCACCTGCGCCCTCTCCCATCTCCGGTCTTCTTGACTCTGTCTTGGCACCGGGCTCAGGTTGGGGAGGAGGAGAGATTGCGGTAGCTGCAGCGCAAGGCTACTATCACTTAAAACTAACTCACGCGCAAGTCACCGTCCCTGCACCACCTGGTATGAAGCGTACGGTGGACCTCGTCGAAATTGACTGTCGAACTGCCGTGTTGGGGGGGAGGGTGTAGGGTGTATTAGTTATGGGTAGCACCACACGGATAGCATTTTGCGCTCCATTTGTCTCGTACAGGCGGTGAATGCTCCTGGAGCCGCCTCTGACTGGTATCCAACTCTCACCTGTGACTCCTCGAAGTTGAGTTCTTCCCAGCGGCCACATCACGGGAAACCGTCAAGACTGGCGGGCTAAAGCAGGTGAGGGTCTCCGGTTGTGTGTGGCGCTTACAGCCGTGGCCTAAAAATTTGCTAAATGATGGAGTTAATTGGTCGCCTTGCAAGAGGGCTAAACTGCAGTCGCCCCTTTATGACACTTCCCTGCTGAGATCCCTCAGGCTCGTGCGAATTTAGAGACTTGATCGTGTGTTGCGCGCGCGCGCGTATGCGAGTTGTCCAGGCTTTTCAGTCGATGCATCCATGCCCACCTGTCTTTTTTTGTTCTTGCCATCGGAGCGTGGTGTTGTGAGAATAGAGCGATAGATTTATCGAAAGTTCGTTTCATGCGTCAGTTACTACTAGGCCCGTATTAGACGTAATTGTGGTCGACGAGATCGGCTCATCAGAAGTGATGGCCAGTTAATCTGTCGAATTTGCCCACCCCCCCTGTTATGTTAACATAGGCTAGGCTGGCGGACACCGTTTTTGCTACGCCTGTGCGTCAGTTTGCTGTACAGGACAAAACTGTTTGCGGACACCTCCCACCTAACTACTGTTTAACGAAAGTAGTCTCTGTGGCTTGTGGTTGCTAGGGTTCCCCCGCTAACTTATACGTCCCACGTATCCCGATCGGCCGCCACCCGGTTGCCCGTTTCATTCCGCTCTAACCCCCTTCCTTTTGCATGCCCTTGTGATATTCGCGTCTGATTGGTTCGCAAATTGCGCATACACCGTGTCTTCGCGCCAAGGCTACGATGTGTGCGTGTGTGTGTGCGCGCGCGTTGGAAAACTTGGAACTTCGGCCCCACGCAACAGTTGCAGGAGGCATGGCCCGGCAACTAAAGTAATGACAAAAAATCTAGGATCCCTGAGCCAGGGCATAGCCATGTACCGAATTTTTATCGCCTTCGATGCAGAGTTCAGCGAAACATCTCGCTACTATTTAGGTTCCCGCCCCTGAAGATGTGCGTGCCGTCGTTGCATCTGCGTTACTGGGTCGACCCTAGCTGCGTCTAACGGAAGCCTGCATACTTGCCGCACTCACCTCTACTCATTTTCCCCAATATTGACAGCCGCCTGTAAAAAATACTTTTGTAGATTCGTATGCGATCTCTAAATAGTTTATAATGTTAGTAATAGGTCTATAGAACGACCTGAAGTCGTTCATACTCAGATGAGCAGTTCAAACACTGAAAAGACAATCAATGTCGCCACTGTTTGTCCACAACCGCGCACCTCCCGCAACATCGCAGATGGCAACCAAACAGTTCTGTTTTTTGCAGGACTTAGGGGGTGTGCATTCGTAGGAAAATCAGATTTTCTAATGTGCCAACGGCTTTTTAGCGACTCACTGTTACAGCATAGCACAGCCAGCATATATGATAATTTGCCCGTCGAAGCGCCTAGCAACGCCGTTATTTCGGCAATGACCTGCTCTTAAATTTGTCCTTTCCTTCTGAATTCGCAATGAGAAGACAAAAAGCATGCCACAAGAGGTGGACGTGGGCGCGGTAAATGAAAAGGGGTTGAAGCCATGTTTACGCGTACCATACACATGGTAACACCCGTCTTTCTTCTAAGACCTTGAAGTTATTCTGGCGCTACCGTTCACATAGTTCCAAACGAAGCAGTCATATTTGCCGACTTCCCTGCATGTTGTCGTTGACTCTGTCAGTCACGGAATCGCGTCTGTCTTCCTTGAAACCCATCTGGTCCATCCTAACTTCCCTTATGGTCATGAATGAAAGCTGATAATTTGAGCCTGTGATCCATGTTTCTTTGCTTACCATCTTCTGGACAGTAACACCGTCATCAAACTACAAGTAATAGGCAGCTTACCTACAAAATTGATAAAATCAAGAACTCAGTCCCCTGCATGACACTCCCGTTAGCCTGTGGCTGGTTTTCTACACGCCTTTTTACTACCGTTGTCACTAGGAGGCAACGATGACGGAAGAGTGGCTTAAATTGTGCCGACGTAGACTCATTCAGAATCGTCCGCACCCCTTCCAACAGTCATCTCAATCGGGCGACAATGCCAAGCCAGGACAGTGTGCGATAAGGTGGATAGCAGTGTCTGACCTAGCTTGAAGCCTCTGTCTACGAGTGCCATGGTACGGTTGGTTTATCCCTATCAGTAGAACAAAAACGACACACAATTTTCTCGGCGTTGTACAAGTGGACCGGCCACTCTCATCTGATCAGGCTGACCAGCAGGCTTGGTTCCTAGAGTGTAGCCGCCACGTCGACCGCAATTTTGTGGATCCGCAGGGTGAGCACTGGTCCTCACACACACATAGGCAGGATTGGAATCACCATCTGCACGTCTGCCCAAGTTCTCGCTTTGTTTTCTGTTTTGCCTACCTGTTTTCATTTATCTACTTCTACCTCCTTGGCCTTTTTTGCGCAAAAGTACTTCGTTCCCAATTGCATGTGTGCTGTGCATTTACACATTAGGTTCGCCTTTGCCTTCACCCCTGTCCATGCCATCCGGCACAGCATATCCGGTCGTTGGATTCCGGCTACGCAGGGTAAGGTCGTGTAGACGACTGTAAACACCTTCCCTCGTTGAGTGCTATGTGTGATCTCCTGTCTGGTCTTTTTAAAATGTGTTAGGCGCACCCATTAGACCCGTTACCTTTCGGGTGCAAATGTCCTCCCAAAGAGTGAATAGAGTCACGGGACGCTGATTTTTTGACTATTCGTAATCAGGCGTACACAAAAACTTCTAATCTGGTTGACTTTGTGTATGTTGTGCGGACGTAGACAAAAGAGGCGATGCAAATATCCGGGACTCGAACCCAGATTTCCGCTGCGAGCTCCTATCTTCGCAATACTTTCTACACCCGCCCCACCCTCCCCCGTCTTCCCGTGGACAAATCCTGTTGTAAATTCTTAATATTTCATAAAAATAACTCAATTATTACTGTCGGTTGTCGTCCAGCCCTGCCGGACTGTGGACATCTCCCAGGAAAAGTGTGCTACTACGTCAGTTCTTAAATTTCCGACTTAGCATCTTCTTTGATCGCCGATTCTTTGCCCTATTTTCCTTCCTTCTAACGCCTATCTTTCCTTTGTAGGTCTTGGCAATTGTACATGTCTTCGCGAACTGAACCTCCAACACAACCAACTGACCCATCTGCCTGACAGTATTGGCAACCTGGTGAATCTGACAAGACTGTCTCTCAAGTACGTAATGCATCCTGTCATTGGCATAGTCACTAAAGCTAAGAGTATGGCACCTGGTCCTCGTGGTGTGAGTCGTTACTTACTTTCACATAGTGGAAGTATGGTTTCGAAGGCCTCTTCGCGTCCCTACCCCTTAACGTTGCAAGTGGGCGTCATGACGGCGCTAAATATGACTTGCATCATTCGCTTTCACGTGACAGATCCAGATGACAGCAGTTCAAATACGTCCGGGGTTGCCTTTAGTAATCCCTTCACTTCCGGAAAAAATGCATCAGTTGAATTTTCTTGAGGTTCTTTTAAAAGTTAGATTAGGCTGTGATGCAAACTGCTTATGGACATTTTTCCAATACTGAAAGTTTTGCCCAGCTGGGCTATATCCACCCAGACTGACGCTAAAGTGCACGGCCGCCTTTTCAATATTCTTTCTTTTCAGTTCTCTACAGCGATCACCTTTAGCTCTTTACACGGCGTGGGGTGCGGTCCAAAATCTTATCTTCTGCGTAAAATGTGTTATTTCTTGCTGCTCAGCGAGGGATTTGGGCTACTTTTCGCAAACTGTCGTCCGCGGTCCAGCAGGTTTAAATTCGACTTTCGCCCTGTTTCTCGATCAATTGCATGCCGCTGTCTTTTCGTAAGTTTGCTTTTTCTCTCCCTGGATCGTTTTAGGTACAATCGCCTGGTGGAAATTCCCTTAACCCTCGCCTCCTGTAGTCGTCTTGACGAGTTCAACGTGGAGAACAATCAAATTTATGCCCTGCCGGTAAGGCGACTATATTTTTTTGTTTGCCTTTTCAAATTGCATGTCCATTGCTGCGGCAACCATCTGATCGGTAGCAAGGGTGGGCTGAGAACATGTCGTTTGGGTTTCTGCCTCTGCGGACGACTGGTTCGGCGGCCTGTGTGTATGAAAATGAATTACTTTGGCATAGCGTCTATCGCACTATCACTGCTCCACGGTCCCACGCCTCTTCAGCTGCACATGACACGGTCGTGTGAACGTAGCGTTCACCGATCAGAGCGTTTTTATGACGCGCCCAGGATCTCTATCACCTGCCTGTTCTATCTAGCCTGCCGTTAGTAGCGATTCGCAACTGTAGGTTTGGAGTATTTGCAGTGGTATGGAGGCCTGCTAACTACTCTGTCCTAGTCTAGGTTTTTTTATCTGGTCTTGAGCTTATTTTTTGATGCTGGTTCATGCGGCGGGTTATGCGCTAACTTGTTATGCCCCCGAAAACTGGCTGTGCTCTAGGCGCGCCTGACCACATCATAGCAGTGGTGACGCAACTCCGACTTCGATTAAATGTCCTCGCCGTCAGATCGTCAGATGAGTGCTGTCCGAAATGGCCGAGAACAGAAAACAGCACAAGAACACCTGGAAGACTTCAGCCAAATTCCTCTGGATTAAACAGAGCTTTTGGTAAACTCACGAGCTCGGCTTGCTTGACGAGATGCCGTCAAACAGTGGATGTGCCACCTTTCGAATCCAGACGTATATAAGAGGTCAGGGGAAGCTTTGAAAACAGAATACCGAGGATCAACGCCATGAGAGTTCGACTATCGTAGTCCGACGATGTCCACTGTATATTCCACAGAAGAGTGGTGCAGGGACGGTGCCTTGCGCATGGATTAGTTTTAAGGGATAGTAGCCTTGCGCTGCAGCTACCGCACTCTCTCCTCCTCCCCCACCTGAACCCGGTGTCATGACAGAGTCAAGAAGACCGGAGATGGGAGAGGGCGCAGGTTGCTGGCGCAGCCGGAGCCGCCCCTGGGCGTACCACCACACTTTAATTGCTAGATAGGTAGGTCGCATAGAACCCTGCTGGCAGGGGCACGGTATGCGGGCTGCAGGGGAGAAGGAGATGAAGCGACGCCATAGGCAATCAAACCATGCACACTAGGCGCTTGTATTGGCCTTGTAAGATGCTTTCGCATCTTCAGAGAAGGTTATGTGGATTTTACACGGAAGAGCATTGCTTGCAAAAAACCAACCGAAGAAGCTAAAAGATCTCAATCCACAGAAACTCACTGACGAACAAGAAAATCCCCCCCTGCCAACTTGTCCAACCGTTTTATTGTTTTTGACTCCAGCGTAACGGCAGCAATGAGGGAGCCTTCGATACAAGACTAACCTTATCTTCTCCTTGTCCATGACCGCTCAAATCCTGGATACGTCCCACGTCCATTAAGTCTACCCACAGTTTTTCATATGAAACAGCAATAGAAACGACAGTTCAACCGTTGGAGACACCTCACCATCCACCTGTCATCAACGCCCTGCCACCACCTGACAGCAAACCTACTCTGGTGATGATAGCTTTCGTCGTTTAGCCGTACTCTAGTGACGTCTTTTGATACCGATCTGGCATATGCTCCCATTTGTTGGCCTTATCATCATCATCGCTCCAAGCATGGATCATCTTCCACGGATGTTCGTTGTTTGAAATCGGTGTCTGACCGCACATTGGTAGGCGGTAACCGGGAAATCTGCCGTACACCACGGCACAAATCTGTGGATAGTCGCTATCGTTCCTCAAGACTCGCATGGCTAACGGCAAAAGGCGGCCTCTTAGGTGGCCGCATGAAATCGATTTGTGTTCCTCCGGAGGTCTTTACTTCTGTAAAAGCGATCCGTTTTGGTTGCAAATACTCCGTGTTTGTCGACGCTGTGTTTTCCCAAAGGGCGCTTAACGTACAAAGAATTTTTTTATTACATTTGAATCAGTGCAGATGAAAAACATCAAGCAGAGTTGTCTTCCAATCTTATGCATCACACTTCTCAGTGACAATGGTCTGCCCTTCTTTTCGGGTCTTTTGCTGTTTTTCCTATATAAGCGATTTCAACCCCTGCAACACAGTACTGCCTGTTGGTTAAGTTGCTCACATATACAGTTTCGTGGAGCAGGACTTTGCAGAACAGCTGATTCAGCTTCACTGATTAATGTGTCCTTGAAGATGTTATTCGGTTGGATAGGTGTTTAGGTACCTTCCCCCTCCCAACTGCAGGTGTGTCCTTGAAGATGTCCTTGAAGATGTCCCAACTACAGGTGTCCTTGCGTTAAATTTGAGGGGAGTACCTATTCCCATGCCTTACCTTTAACCCGAACAGCGACCTCGATTGTAAAACGTTTGCGAGCCTCGCTGGGATCCGAACCCATGGCAGCCAGGGCAAAGCTTGAGTACAGCCTGAGCTGCGAGTCCTCAACCAGGAACCGTGACTTCAATCACAATTGAGTCAAATTACTCACCCAGCGTACGTAGTCCACCGATAGTAAGCTGACGGCCTAAACCGGGCTTAACAAGTATTACATATAGAACCCCCCCCCGCCACAGTCAGGCCTTACCATTGCTGTCGTGGGTTCCAGTTCCACAAATGCGGACAAGTTTTTCACAATAGGGTCAAACTGAATATTCAAGGAATCTTTTAATGCCGTTTCATTGTTCGAATTCTGGTGATACATATGAGTAGGTGTTTTTGGTCTATTTAGATAAGTCGAGTGACGCATTTGTGGAAATCTTGACGGCTCTGAGAAAGGCTCCAGTACGGTCAGCACTAACCACCTGATCCACGGGAATACGACCAGTTGTTTACAAAATGAAGTCTCAGTTGAGTCATCATAGCTCAGGTGGTTAGAACTTTTGCTGTACTCGGCCATTTTTCTGCTGTCGTTGTGTTTTTTCACAATTGAGCCAGGCGGATAATGATTAATACGGATCTCAAGTCTTACTTTTCGTGACGAGGATATTGTGCTCACTGCTTACCTTTTCACTTTTCTCTTACTTCCCCGCTAGCCCGGCCTCCTCAGTAACCTAAAATTGGCGCGAAACATCACCCTGTCGCGGAACCTCTTCAACGTCTTTCCTACTGCTGCCGGAGGTGAATGCTTCTGTTACGCTATGGTAAGGTGCCCTATTAATTACATCGCCTCCTGACGGTACCAAGCTTCTACAACTATTAAAATCCACTCTCCTTACTGCCCCAGTCGGTATTTTGCTATACTCAGGAGGCCCTTTGGCCTTTTCTTCCCAATTCTCATCTCTTTTCATACACTCGGTCCCTTCTCCACTCCTCTTAATCAGCATAAACCGATGCTCTTTCTCTCCATCTTCTTTTTTCTTTCATGACTGCCGCATTCGCTGCGTCTCCTCACTTTCTCCCTTCCCTCCTCCATTTTTTCTTGCTATTCTCACCTTACCCAAACCCCCTCCAACCTCCCTCTCCCCCACCTCCGTTCTCCTCTCTCGCTTGTCACTTACCTCTCATGCATTTTCCTCTCCTTTTTCTCCTGTGTGCGCTTCTGTTGCGGAATGCCATTCGCTCTCAAGACTGTTGCTTCGTGTATCTGGAGGTCCTTGGATACTCACGACACGTTCACAGGTTTTTCGCCTTTGGTCGGCCTCGATTCAAGCCAATGCTTTCTATAATTCGGATAATATATATATATATATATATATATATATATATATATATATAAGTATGGAAGGAGAAGATAAGGCGATCTATGGGGTAGAAGATATAATTGTCTAACGTTTCACACTCATACTCGAGCGCATCATCGGAGATAGAGCATAGGGGAAACTGTATGGTTTAAAAAGGTCTTTCATGCTCACTTGCGATAGGTCTAGCCGTCTCTTTTCTCATTGGTCCTCATCTCGTGCGCCAATGGTGCTTGACGGCCTCATAGGGCACTGGTAGGTCAATGCTGCGGTTGATAGAGTTGGCGGCTGACTGCTAAGCTTCGATGACTTCCCTCGCCAGTCTGTTTTTGGCTCGGCCGAGCACTTGAACCCCGTCAAAATCGAACCGGCGACGTGTGATCGAATATCCTTACGGCCAAAGTGTACTCGTGCATGCGCGTACTCAGTCGTTTGTCGGTAATGCCGCAGTATTTGGCCGGGCAGTCCAGACAGTTGACACGGTAAATAACGCAGTGGGTAGAGCGTTGGACTTCTGCCCAACAAGGTCGCGAGTTCGAGGCTCGGGCGCCGCAGCGCCTGGGTTTGGGTATGGCTGGCTGATGACGGCTAATAAGCCAGAAATGGCCATTCCAGTCTCCCTTGTCTTTGTCGGTCATGTAATTCTGCCTATATACTTAGCTGCCTTACGGCTGCTGGCGGGGCTTGAGAGTTAGCCTCAAGGCACAACGGGACGAGTGAGTCCTGTAACCGGTGTGCGGCTGACCGATCTGCTTGAGGAACATGCATGTTCCGTTGTGCCCTGGAGCTCGCATTAGAGCCCCCGCAGGCGTTCGCATAGCGACCTGAAGCATATAATTTTAAAGTAGAACCGACAGAGGCAGGATAGACCGGAACGGTGAGCCGCACACTATCATCATATTCCCGATCGCAACCGACAAAACAACGAACCCGTGGCTCAATGGTAGAGCGTTCGACTCAATTACCAAAGGTTGTGGCTTCGAATCCCATGCGGTCCACACTTTGGATTATGCATGACTGACTGATGACGGCTAATAAGCCAGAAATGGCCATTCCGATCTCCTTTGTCTCTGTTGGTTCTACTTAAAAATCATATGCTTCACGTCACTATGCGACTGCCTGCGAGGGCTCTAATGTGAGTTCCAGGGCACAACAAAACATGCATGTTCCTCAAGCAGATCGGTGAGCCGCACACTTATCATATTCTGATCGCAAACGACAAAGCAACGAGTTCGTGGCTCAATGGTAGAGCGTCCGACTCAATTACCAAAGGTAGCAGGTTCAAATCCCAGGTGGTCCACACTTGGGATTGGGTATGACTGGCTGATGACCGCAAATAAACCAGAAATGGTCATTCCGCTCTCGCTTGTCTTTGTCGGTTCCACTTCAAAAATTAATGCAGAATAACATGACCGACAAAGGCAAGGGAGACTGAAATGGCCATTTCTGGCTTATTAGCCATAACCAGCAAGCCACACCCAACCCCAGCCGCTGCGATGCTCGAGGCTCGATCTCGCGACCTGTTGATTAGAAGTCCAGTGCTCTACCTACTGCGCCACGAGCTCGTTACATAGCCCGGTAATTTTAACTATGGTAAGTAGGCGTTCACCGATCGGGTGCGGGACTCACCTGTCCCATTGGGCCTTGAGGCTCACTCTCTAGCCCCGCCAGCAGCTGCCCAGCGGCTGGAGTTATAGACAGAATAACATGGCCAACAAAGGCAAGGGAAACTAAAATGGCTCCAGATATCCCATACCATCGAGGTTGGCAAGGTTAGATGCTATGCAAGCTGCCTTCCTTAAATAAATTCACTTGCTAATAACAGATGCTGTCCACTTCGTGTGGCAGGCGATGGTTATATCATCGTTTGCGACGGTCGAACAGTCATGTGTGTATTATTTACGCAAACATAGGTGTATATTAATACATTGTCTTGTTAGCCCTCTGCTCGTATTGATGGTCCATATTCGAAAGATCAGACAGGGATGAGTTTTTGTAGTGATTTATTTACTTTTGTTTTAACGATGTCCTAACCCCCGAAACCTATGGTATTGCCAGAAGGAAGGATTTAAATGGCCGAACGCTACCTCCATCACCTGTCTCACATCTTATGGCTGCTCTGCCGCCATTCCGCTATTTCTTTGGACATATAAGCTCCAGAATGGTGAGGCGATCTTCTAATGACTGCCCGGTACGTCGATCGGTTGCGAATGGCCTTTGAGGGGGAGGCTAACCACGAAGGAGTAAGCAGTCGTGAACCATGCAGAATCGATTCTTTTGGGCGGCGATGGACACAGATCTGACACAAATAGCTTGGATCTTTAGAGGGCATTTCGACATGGCCAGCCTTGCTCATGGTTGCGTTTCCTTCCGTCCAACACAGTCAGTCTCTCAAGCTGGTTGGATGCACACGTTCACCGTTGCATTCACAAACTACAAGGTGACCTCCTACCACTAAGCTGTGTCGTGCAGCTGCCATCCAGCGTAGCACGACCTAAGGTGGTTTTGGGACCACCCGCGTGCTGTGGTCTGTTTTCTGTCCTGTTAGGCCTGCTGAGGGCCATTGGACTGAGGAACAAGTTTGCTGTTCTGCGTTCTACATGCTGCGGTGGGTGGTCGGCATGCCTGACGGTGGAGTTCTTAACGGGTTTTAAGGTCTAAGTGCCATATGAAGGCCAAGTCACTATCATTCGTCTACTGCAGCATAACTACCTTTTTTTCTAGTCAGTATTGCAGCCTCAAGTCTCTTGTCCTCGAGATTTGGGCCCTTGTCGGCATTTTGGGCATTGTGATGCATGTTTGTGTTTTTTACCAGCTACCAAAGGGAACTCAGACTCTTTTCTAGTTTCTCAAATGCTACCACTGTTCCAGTTCTAGCTTAATTATCCCCTAAACTTCCTCGTTCCCTACTCTAGACCCTCAACATGGATCACAACAAGATCTGCGAAATTCCTCCAAACATTCTTTCTCAGAGCGGCTGCTTGATTAAACTCAACCTACGCGATAATGAGATTGAGGCTCTCATACCCGAAGGTAAGTAATAGGTAGACTGACAAAGACCTTCAGTGCTAAGACAGATTTCTTCGCCGACTCATCCTTTCACTGTGCGCAAACCCGGGTCAATCCAGGTTCTGTCAGCATCACAACATTGCTGGCATTCATCTACCGAGCAGGTTTTGAAGTGCCGGGGTCAGAGGGGTGCATGTGATCTGGGCATTTTGACAAAACCCCGCCCTCGAAGGCTTTGTTCTCGTTGGCTAGTGGAACTCGTTCTCGCTGATTTTATCTCAACAATGTTCCCTGTTTAGTACTGTGAGTTGTTGTTATGAGACGGTGAGCCTAGCGATTTTACTGGCTTTCCCCACAAATTCCCATGTTGAGGGTTCTTTTCATAACACTCGGTGGAGTGCAACTGTGGATCTTGATGAAATGAGAATTCAACTTGGGTCGAATAAATAATCTGCAATAACAAAACTGATCCATGTCATGGGTTTCGCTAGTCGTTCCTTGAACCGCCATTTCTTAACTGAGAACTATAGTTGCCAGACTAAGTTAATGCACGTAACAACTATAATTCATCTGACCCAATTGTGAAAAAAACGGCGTTCAGAGGTTCATAATTCAAAAGGTTAGAGCGCTTAGTGTCGAATCCCTCCAAGACCACCGAGTTTTTCACAATTGGCAGATGACTTAAGTGAATTTGTCAAAAACACCTATTATTAGCTAGAATGGACAGGACTCCCAAGCCTTTATCTCGCAAATAACTAACATTTTAAATTCAGTGAAACTTGACGTCAACGAGTCCCGTTAACCATTTGATAAACGACTGCAGAGCAGTTGCCCGTCACCATGTGTGGGACGATTTGCTTGCGCATGGTTCTAGGATATTTAATATTTTTCTTCCCACCACGTTTGACCTATTTTTCAAACCACATAAAGACCTACCAACATGTCAGATTCCTGCACACTGCATTCGAATTCGGTATGCCTCGAACACTAACCAAGCCCTACCCTTATTTTGCATGCTCCAGGGAGACTAGTCATCAGCCTTACCTCCCCCCGCCAAAAAATATTCAGATTCTTTGCTGGGTTTGAATTAGTTTTTTTATCGCTCCTGTTTTAACAAAATTGTTGGTCGTCTCCAATATTGTGAATCAGGGATGAACAATTTGTGAACGGGTTAGGTGAGGGGAGGATGACTATTGCCTTTTGCCCTTGTTTTTGTTCAAATAAAAAAACTACGTGTGTCATCTGAAGGGATTTTTAAGTGTGCCCAGGTGGGTTTAGCATAATTTATGTAACCAAAAAGATTCGCCTGAGTTATAATCGCCGTGGGCGTAACTTGGGGGTGGCTTCTCAGCGCACCAATACCTTCTTCCGTCCGTGCCCAAAGGTGGTTCTGTCAGCCATATTCGGTGCACAGTTCGGCGTTGCTCAACTGGCCCATTGGTCGTGGGCGGAGTTGCGCTGTATCGGCCTCTAATGCTTGCGTGGGCGGCAGTTAGCATGGCTTCCAATCGATGTCCACGCCTCAGTGTGCGTGGGCGTACTTTACATCTCACGTCTACATAATGCGTTGCCAGTGGTCGCGACTGCATGCCAAATGAAACACGATTAAACCCTCGCCTACATTTGGTTAAGGTCTTTTTTATCCCACAGCAACTAACAGTTGCGTTTCGTGGTTATTCCTCTGACATTTGGTCTGTTTTGTCTGATCTGAATCACTTTTCTCGGCGGGTTTTTCTTTGACTGAGAGTATGTTAACAGCAGCCAGGCATTTTGTGTGGACAGACGTTTTCTCTTGGCGCCTGCGCGTGGCAGATTCCTAAGGGGAGTCTTCCCGCGCCCCAGTATCCGTGAACTGAAACAGAAGTAATTGCACTCGAACATACTTCGCTTTCTGATGTTTGCTCTGGCACTGTGGGTTGTAGAGTCTTTGGGAAGGTCGAGAGCTTCTGCTGTGCTTGTTCGAACGCGCATCCAAAATGGAAACGCAGGGTGAACTCGAAGCTTTTCATAAAAACTCGTGGAGTTGGTGTGAAACCAACTGAGATGCCAAAAACGCGCATCTATCGGGGTTTTGCACTCCATGCATGCTCAGGAGATGTCCACCGCCTTGTATTGTTTTGTCGGTAGTTCATGTTTTCATTTATCTGGCCTTGTTTCCAGGGCACAGTTGTGCCATCGATCATCTGCGCTATTCTTACTTACTGACACTCGTCCGCGTGTTGCGCGAACTGTCGGTGAACTCGTCTTTAACATTGCCTTCTTACGACAATGTGGACGTGGATGGACTCTGTAAAGTCCACCTCCGGTCCTGCCGTCTGATTTGCATAGCCGCCTCGCCATCTGTCTCATTTTCGCTGGGGTGTGTGCTGCCGATCAACCGCGATTCAGGGTGATCGTGCTTTATGTCGTCAACCTGAAGCACGCAGTCGGTTATCGTGAGCAGCACCGTATTTACCAAGATCAGGGTAAATAGCCCCCGCCGATATATCATGATTGCAGAATAGAACACACCGTCGATGTTTGTGGCTGCAGCTGGCTTAGTATCGGCTGTCTGAAGGCAAAATAGGCCCGAAAAAGTTCTACATCATTCCATCACCATTTGCGCTACCTTCACTACAGGTCGTCAAGCGATGGTAGACTTGCGGTAACATAGCTCCCTGCTCCGTTTCAGCTTTTTTATTTCCTCAGAAGGTAGGCGTAGATCGTAATTTGATATGAATATTTGGGTCGAAGTTCATCAGCCACTGCGGGATAACCGCGTTATATTTACAAGCTGCAAACAGGCAGTCAGCAGTAGAACTTTTGAAATTATTCACCATACTGGCTTTAGATAGTACCTGTTCTGCCACATGACCTGTTCCCGAAGCACACCAGGATTTCAAACAAAGGGGACGAGGGCTAGGCTTAAGGTTTGGGTAAGCTTACGTCAGGGGAATGTTTACCCTTTCTGACTGCATTATGTGGGGAGCATTGCTATGCCCCTGTCCAATCAGGGTCGTATAAGAAATTCCGACCAAGCATTAATCTGCGCCTTTTTATGTCGCTTTTTAATGCGCCCAAGTGCCCTCGAACCAGCCCATGGAACCTCTCTAAAGACAGCACAGATCATCCCCATTCCGTCGGCCACTTTGATGCTTTGCACCATCATCTCGTCCCATTTCACAACCCGCCCGCAACGTGTCCCAAAACCTCACACAAATGCCACGCATCTCTGGATGTCCCGCAGCTGTCCCATAGCCATGTCAGCTCGACTGAGACATACATATATACATATATCATATACATATATACATACATACATATACATACATACATACATCACACACACACACATACATACATACATACACATACATACTATACACACATACATACATATACATACATACACATACATACACATACACACACACACACATACATACACACACACACACACACACACACACACACACACACACAGACACATACACATACACATACACACACACACACACACACACACACACACATACACACACACACACACACATATTGCCTATTGCCTGCTGTCTCATGGTCGTTGCCTACGTCTGGTTGCCTACCTATTGCCTGTCTGCCTGCCTGGCCTGGCTCATTGCCTTATTGCCTGGCTGTCTATTGCCTGCTGGCCTGGCCTGCCTGGCTGGCCTGCTGCCTACTATTTTTCATTGCCTGTCTACATTTGCCTGTTGCCTACAGCCCATGCCTATTGCCTGCTGCCTACAGTTGCCTATGCCTGCTACATACATATACATATATATATATATATACATATATATATATACATATATATATATATATATATATATTTTATTTTATGTTTGTTGTTTGTTGTTTGTTTGCTGTTTGCTGTTTGTTTTAATTTTGTTGTTTGTTGTTTGTTTCTATATATATATATATATATATATATATATATATATATATATATATATATATATATATATATATATATAAGTATATATATATATATATATATATATATATATATATGTTTATGTTTTATATATAGAGCAGCCATCAGTGCTACTAACCTCGTGTGTCTGGGCAGAAGGGAAGATGGGAGTGCCAGAATACTTTTCGACAGCAATTATGACACTCACGAATGGCGGTTCTCATTGTGCTAACTACGTGCGACAAAGGTCTTCGTTTTTACGACAAACAAAGAGGTACTGATTCGTCGAGAAGCTTGTGTTGACTGAATGAGCATCCAGTGCGTGTGTGCATTCCTCGAAACATTGAAAGTAGAGGGAAGGCGGCTCGTAGAAGATCTGTATCGACAATCCTGGCTATTTTCAGTTGTTAAGGCAGCCTGAATGCTTCGTACCCGCGACTTCACCAAAGTTCTCTCTCTCATAAAGTGTCCGCCAATGCCAAGACGGTGCTAACAGGTTTCAAGATGAGCCTGTTGGCAGCCGGTGACTTGACGCTGAAGCCGCTGATACGCGTGAATCCCATCATTATGCCTCCCAGCCCCATTTTCCCACTACATGGGAACAGAGATTCTCTCTCTGTATCTCTTTTTAAGTTTCCATTGATTGAAATTAGCATAAACCTCATTCATTTATCCCCCCCCCCCCGGGAGGGGTGCAAGGAACGGGACTAGGAACCCGTAGTACAGGTGACCTTGCGCCACCTTCCAAGTGAATCAGAGTTGTGGTTAGGGCGAGGTTAGGTCTACGGTCGGAGCTAAGATTAGTGCTATGATTCAGTTTTAGTTTAGGGTTCGAGTCAGGACATAGGCGTAAAGCTGCCAGCATTATTTGGGGGGAAGAGGGTTCCTATTCTCGTGTGCTTTTTGGGAGGACATATTAACGACCCCTAACGGACTTCGACACTAGGTCATATAGTGTATTCTCTTTTACCCGCCGGGTCACGAAAACCCGAGAAGTGAGGACCGAGTAGAAGCAGTCGTCAGAGTAATGGGTGTTAGCAGGTGCCACTCACAGTGCGCCTTTTTTTAGTTCTTCCTCATCCCATCCCCGCTCTGCTTTTCTTTCTCCGTCTGTGGTTTTTCGCTTTGCCTGTTGATCTTTGTTACTCATGCTCACATTCAATGCTTTTCAGACCTACACACGTGGGACCAACTGGTTGAACTCGACCTCGGCTCGAACCATCTCTCTACCCTGCCGCCAGAAATTGAAGCCCTCCAGGCACTTGAGGTCTTTCGACTGGGGTATAATCAGTTGAAGGTATGGTGCGGTTTTGAGGAATCCACTGTTTTGTTGTTGTCTGCAGCCATGGACTGATCTGCCTTGGTAAACCTCTCAGTCTAGCTCTAGTCCTACCATGAGGATCTGACAGGCTAATGCAACTGAACTTTCGGAGTCTGAGCCATCTAAGGATTTGGTGTATAAGCGTTAAGTCTGCTCGAATACCCCATTTGGTGGTGGAACCTCTCGTGGACTTGTCTGTCAGTTTCCTAGGCCTCCGGATCTCTTCTCACGTATGTGCAATGTATCCTGGTTACTCGGGTCACCGGTTATTGGCCCGACGGTCGAACTGAAGTGAACTCGTGAGATAACTGTTACTTGGGAAAATCCCTGATCGACAGGATACAGATTGAAGGCATCGATAAAACTCCTAGTTAATAATGAACGATTGACAAATAAATGAAAACAGAAAAGAAATGGCTGTAATATTACGTTTAATATGCCGTGCAATTCATAAATCTCGATGTCTTTATATTATACAGATTTCTTTCATTTATTTATATACACCGATTGGCGAATGCCTACCTACCAAACTTAATATTCCTGATCGAAACCATTAAGATAACGAGCTCGTGGAGCAGTGGGTATAGCGTTCGACTTTTAACTAACAGGTCCCGAGTTCAAGCCTCCGGTACCGCAACACCTGGGGTTGGGAATGGCAGGTTAATGACGGCTAATAAGCCAGAAATGGCCATTCTAGTCTCCCTTGTCTTTGTCGATCATGCTATTCTGCCTATGTCATTAGCCGCCTTGTGGCTGTTGGCGGGGCTCGAGAGTGAACCCCAAAGCACAACGGAACGAGTGGGTCGAGTGAGTGTGTGGACTAAGTGCGCCGCACTCGAGCGCATGTTTATGTTTCCAGTCCCAGCTGGTAGTCAGGGTTATGATTGGCTGAATGAAGGCAGAATAAGCCCGAAACAAACTGTATCGATCTACCCATATTTTCTGTCGTCTCTCCTCTCTGCAATTATAACTTGGCCGACTTCGGCCTGGTAATTGGTTCTGTTCGTGACCCTTGCTACCCATAGGGAGGTTGTTTGCTTCGGGAAGCCAATAGCTCGGTGTGCGTCTTTTCCTGCTTGAATAAATACCCGATCTGCAGCGACAGAGACTGACAGGTGGCGAGGCACTGATGAACTTCGGTTCGATGAAGTGCTTATGGCCCATCTGCTAGACCCAGTGTACGGATTGTCTGCGCCGCACTCCAGCGCACGTTTGTGTTTCCAGTCCCAGCAGTTTTTTAAGAGGCCGAAGGTGCGAACATTTTAAAGTGCATAATGCCTGTCCTTTCAAACAACCAAGTAGACAAAATTGCATAAGCACAGCTTTTAAAAGATCCTTGAGGCTAAAAATATCCCAAGAATTGATCTTAAATATAGTATATCAGCTAGTCAACCGCTTTCTCTCCCTTGATGTATTGATTTTCTGTGAATTCCATGTCATTTTTTCACTTTTTTAACTTGTTTTGAAATACTGAGGAGAGGCGAATTTCATCCGATTTCACGGACAAGGTATCGGTGAGGTGACTGATTTCATAAGGTCAAACGCCCAGAGGCTAGGTCGCGATTAGGAAATCGGGATGTACTTAACAGAGGCAATTGCAACCATGTAACTTTCTATCAGTGGATTTTTTTTCTTCCGTAACAGTATACTTTCTGCAGCTTTGTAGACTTGTGAACTGTCAATGCAAACTTTGCGATTTTAATTGACATTGCGGTTTGTGCCCCCGAAAACGGGCCGCCTGGTAGATGCGCTGGGTCAACACGAGGCCGAATCAGGTTGCGGCAGGTGTTATTATTAACTGGGATGCTGTCCTATAACAAATTCCGAGCATGGGGGGTGCACGTTCCTAACGTGGGCACGCGTAGGTGCAGGCTCGTGCCGCACCCCGCTTTCTCACTCCGTGGGAGATGCTTAATCTGCGCCCGACCCCGCATCCGGTCTTCTTGACTATGTCTTGACATTGGGCACAGGCGGGTAAGGGAAGAGAGAGTGCGGTAGATGCCTTCCTGTGTACTTCCGTTGCAGATACCTTGGTTGTTTGTTGATGGGCCTCTTCGCGGTAACTTGCGGAATAACCGCATATCCTAGGAAATAGCTTGTGTTTTGTAAGAAAAAGTTTATCTGAGGTCATTATTCCTGCTTTCTTAGAGCATAAAATGACACAGTTTTTTCCCACCTGAATGTTTAAAGAAGAGTGTATTGCATTCCTGAAAGTATCGCGGTTGCATCACATCTTGCTCCCCTGAAAAGAAAAGAATTTCCGAGCTGGCTAAGTTTCTTTTGGTAAATCCTTCTCATTTTAATGTGTTGTAATAGAACAACGCATAAATGCTGTCTTTAAGACTTATTAACCACAGCATATGACCTGAATATAAAGGAACCTTATTTTCGGGGCAGAATAACTTGCAAAGCTGTTCTGCGTGAAAAATACGTCGAACCAAGCCTTAGGTTAATGACTAAAATGCACGCGTTTTTTGGCCATCACTGTTCATCAATGCGCTATCCTCTCGCACGTTTTAAATATGGCCGTGACGAATCGTACCGTCCTGCTTGAACCGGTAGCCGCACTCTTGTGCGTGCGCACATAAAAATGATTTGGCCGCAGGGCGATCACCTCAGAGGTTCCGTGCATAGGGACTAACATTTTAGCGGTTAAATTTATCCATTTAAACTAGGGCCTTGTGGGTGTGCCTGACGCCCGGGAAATTTCATCGTCAAGTTGGTAGGACATTTGCTAAACAAGAATAAAGAGTACAGGTAAGCCTTTTCTTTCCTTAGCAGGTCGTCCTTGTTGGAGTTGCTGTAGGCCTTGTAGAAGAGAGTTCTGACGCAGTTTCTTTTGTGGTCATTCAGGGTGATGGTGCCGTTGGATCCCTTCCTGTAGACTCTACTTGTGAGGCAACCATCTTTGTATGCTCGCATCTGGGACAGCAGGCTGTCTCCTATTGCCTTGTCATTGATTAGTTGTTTTAGCTGGGAAGACCTTATTCAGCACTCGAGGCGGTCATTCAAATTCTTGGGCATTTTATGAGTGACAAGGTTGTTATCCACGTAGTAAGACCACATTTTGGGTTAAGAAGTTTAGGTAGCATATTTTAGCCTCTTTAAGACCACTTGGATTAGTAGTGCTGCTATTTACGAGCCAATTGTACTTCCCTGTATCCGTGGCCATTACTTGTTGTGGATTTGACAAATAGTCTTAAAACAGATTAAGCATTTCTAAGACAAGCTGCATTTGGATCCCAAAAATGTTGTCCTGAGCTACGCTTTAATTAACAACTCATTTTTGGTGAGAACCGGAGAGCAGCGGTATCAGAACTGACTATTTTAGGCTTTCATACTTCGGATGTTTTTCTGACATTGGTTGATGTTGTAGTGCGATACCTCAATTAGGTGCTGTAGATGTCTGCAAAACCACTTGTGAGTAGATCAATGGCTTTTACTCCTCAGTAGTACATCTGTTTTGTGATCTCTGGAAGACCGTTCACCTTTGTGATACAGGTCATAGCTTGGAGTCATAGAGAACTATGACTTTTAGGTGAATAATTTTATTCACCGTTTTCATCGGGCTTTTAGCGATAGGAGTCTGAGCCTCCCTGTCGTTGTGACTTACCTAACCCGGATATTGATATGCCACCTAAATAAAGGGATGCCGTTTTTTATAGCCTGTAAAAATGCAGTGACGTATTCAGATGAATTACCTGTGTGCTGACATGGATAACGATTTCACAGAGGACTCAAATGAAACGTATACTTTCCCTGCAAATTACCCGTTTTCGCGTCATTACGCTTTCGACATTGGTCCCCATCAGGTTGATCCGGTTTTGTCTCCTCCGTAGAACCCGTATCTCGCAAAGTCTCTACTAGTCCCCGCCCAAGTGGTCTACTGCTATACAGGGACAGGCAATGTTTTCTGAGGGAGAAACTGCAAAGTGGCATTATCCACATGCCTTCCATTCATTATCAGCTGTAGTATTTGGCGATAGAATCCAACAATGCAATCCTGTTGCAGTTTCACCTGCGCAGTTGCTAAATACTCCGTCATGTTTGCGTAACTTCACGTAGACACAGTCCCGAAAATCACACAATTTCTCATTTTCCGTTTCTGGGTTGCAGGTACAGCTTCGGCAATGATTGTTGCACGGACCCTGTGCCCAAATCGCATGTCAACGCTAGGGAGGTGTCGTAGAAAACCTGAAGTTAGTTAATAATTAGATAACCTGCTGGTCGGTCAATCAACTCGACTGTAATTCTGACATCGGGGAAATGTTCTTTATGTCGTGCAGTCTATGTAGGTACATATTTACAAGCACATTTGGTCCAGGAAAGTGCACGCCCAGCTGCGAGCTGGAGAAAAACAGCTAGTTGTAATTTTTTTATGCTGAGACGACGTCACAGAAACGAAAAAAGTTGCCAAAATTGAGCACTGTTACGTCAGCACAATATGCTAACACTCTTTAATCGCATGTCATCAGCGCCACCAATGTCCGGGACGCCAGTGGACATTGGTTTCTGACGAGGGTGCCTTAACGGCATCTGCAGTGTGGGTCGTATCACATGCAGTGCCGAAATTTACGAAATATTGATAATCACTCGCAAACTAGCACTAATAAAAGTCCAAAGGCTTTGAAAAACTAACAAACAACTCAATAGTAATGTAAAACCCAAAGGGAATATGAAAAGTAATACTTCTTCGTTTAGAAATGCCAACTTTTTAAAAAGGTGGCCTATGTCCAAAATGTGATAAATCGCTGTAAATGCAACATATAAATTAAAATAAAATCGTAACTCGTTAATATACCATTTTGTGGCTATTAAGAGTAATTTCGCTGGGCTTAATTTCTTTATTGGTATTTTTTATATTGATCGTCCTTGAAATACCGGTGAACCTTTCACGATTTCCGTTGTTTTCAAGCGCTGGGCCATAAATTTAGATTCTGTCCTCTGTGTTCATCAAAACCTTCAAACTAACATAATTCTTAAAGTCTTAAACGAAGTTGTGCGTTTTTTGATCTTCTTTCTACTGTAGATGGCCGTTAAAGTCATATTTGTAGATCGACCCGAACATCAAAACTCATTTCAGCGAAAAATGAACGTAGGCAACAAAATTTCGTGATTAATATGCCTAAGATCAATTAAGGAACTTTCTATAATAAGTTGCCTCTTTCAAAAGTACTTGAAGTTGATAATTCACTGTCGAATATATGCGTTATTATTTTTTAAAAAGTTGAATCAAGATGAAAATAAGGAATTTTGACTGGTTTCTTGACTTTCTTGCAAATAAGTGATCAATTTTCTGCCGAATATAAAAGAACTCGCTTTTGGCTTTATATTGGAACGTTTTCCGTTCTATTTGTTTACTTTAGTGCCCCGTTATACGTTTTTAAATACACACCAGAGTTGCCGACTACATAATATTATTTTGCGAAAATTGATAATCTTCTGTCCATTGTGTTTCTAAATTCAGGATTAGCGGAAGGTATATTATAGAAAAGTACCTTATTCCACGCTTCCAATTTAAAATAGCCTTTATTCATATCAATCTTTGGGGCTATCTGTATGTATCTTATAATCTTTCCACGTTGTCACCATATTAAAACAAAAAATACTGGCAAACAAGTTTATTTTTGCGTTTTGTGGTAAAAAACGTCAAAATTCGCAAAAGTTAATTTATTAAGCTGCATTATTTGCTTGTTTTTGAAAAACAATGTGATTCCTCACATTTGCCTTCGCCTGATTTTCAGTGAAGTAAGATCGAATTTTCTGATAGCAGAAGGGCTATATTGGAAACTTTCTTAGTCGTATTACTGTTCTTTTATAGCACAATGCAAAAAAACTATGGAATTTTCTCTTTGATATTAACTAGTATAAGAAATTTATTGAATGTCCGACAACCTCTGATTTCGCCCAAATCTTGTCTGTTCTCCGTAAATATACTGCAGTAAACATGCAGGGTTTTTTAGCAAAAGGCATTCTGAGCCTCAACTCCATTGCTAATTGTGTCCTTAACTTCTCAACCCAAGTTTCAGAAAAAAATTGTTTGATTACTGTACAGTCGATTCCCTATTTCATTAAATGTCAACCAAAATTCTGAAACTTGTTTTCGATTCAAACAAATTACTTAAGTGGGATTGTCGTACTGATTATCATGCAGCCTACTCTCAAGATATTTGAGCTACTTTAGGAAGTTGTCCTTTGAACAAGCTTCATTCTGACCGCTGACAATATTTATACCTTGTAAAAAATGGCTACTTAAGTAGTATGACTTTTTCTAGTGGATTTTCAATGACCGTATACTATATAGAAAAAAATATACAAGAATATTCTTTCTTCGATCCGTTTGGCAGTCCATCAAGGCCTCTTTTAATTTTATGCCTGAAGAAATTGTATATTTTGGTTTTTAAAAAAGTTTTTTAAGACTGTTAAATTATTATTCATAATACATAGTATCAGTCAATTTATAAATTTTTCCCATACAGTATACAACGTGATCTACATCCATTACAAAATTTTATGGGAACTATGTGACATTTCCTTATAGCGTAGATGAATTTGTGATGTTTCTTAAGCAGAATGCATGCAGAATGTAGTTTAGAAACCTTGAATGGAAGTTCAACGGCCGGTAAGGTTCAAATTTATTCGGCAATTAAAAATATGTTTTAAACCGAAAGATACGCTTTCTTCTAGCCTAAAATTACAAGATACCGAACAAATACCAATAAACAAAACAAACAAGTACAAGAAACAATATTTTCGTGCATTTTTTCTATATAGTATATTTGAATGAATAAGGTCATTTATAATTCATAATAAAAATGTATATTACTTAAGCAGTATTTTTTAAAGAATATGCTTTTTGCAGGTGGTCAGAAAGAAACTTGTTCAAAAACCGGCATTCTAACGTGGCCGAAATATCTTGGGAGTAGGCTACACAAAGATAAATATGACAACCCCACGTAATTAATTTGTTCAAATCAAAAAACATAATTCAGAATTTCGGTTTTTACTTGCATAAGATAGGGAATTTCCTGTATATTTACCAAACTTTCATCCCACACCTACCGTATTCTCAGGACAGGTTGGGAGTTTTCGAAGCGGTTTGGGTGGTCATACTGCTGGTTTTGCCGTGCTGGTAAAGGGAAAATTATAGTGCATGAGATGGACGAATTTTTGAATGTACAGTGTGTTTGGTGCGTCGCTTTTGCGGTGGATTCTGCTGCTGTGGCTATTCATGGGACTGATTAGGACCCATGCGATGATTAAATGTTCGTTGATAGTGAATGCGGACGCTATGTGCATTTGTCATTAGCCTCGAGCCGCCGTGCTTTTAAACTGCAGCCGGGATTGCGTTGGATCCCAGTGTCTTCCCACATGCCTTCCAGGAGCTGGGCCAGTGGATCGCTGAAATTTAAACGGTGAGCAGACACCTTCAACAGAACAGTATTTAGTTTATCTGGTGGTCGCTTTCCTTGTAATCTCATGTGAGCTTGCGGTCGTAGCTTCACCTTGAAGAGGAGGGGGCGGTCATCCGTTCCTCCGTCGATATCACAGATTGCTTTGGTCATCAGCACGTCCTGCTCATCTCGCCTCCGGATGAGAAATTAGTCCGACGGCTGACAGCGCCGCAATCGAAATGCATCCAGGTCGCCTTCTCTTGCTTCCGAAGTCAGCAGTTGTTGGTCAGAAGGAGGCTGTGTTCTGCGCAGATTCACGGAAGAAGGAGGCTGTTGTCTTTTTAGACACCTATTCCATGGGAATCCAGCACTCCCTCTCGGGTAGCGTGGTTTGTTTTGACATGGGCCTTGATATCACCAAGCCCAATCAGTTTGTCCGTCTTTGGCACAGTCATCAGGAGGGTGTGGATATATTCGTACAACTTGCTCCTCACCTCGTCAGGGTGTGGGGAGGGGGAAGGGGGGGGGGCAAAACCAGCGAAGATTGTGTGGCACCTTGGGCTACCTTAGAAGGTAGGCATGGGATTATAAGACGACCATTGATGCTCTGAGGCAGGCAGGACATTCGTCCCATGATGTCTTTCTATATGGCATAGGTGACGCCTGATGTTCAGGTAACGCCATGACGACGTGAGGACGCACGTGACGGTTAACGCAAGTCACGCTCGGCAAGTCCAGCCAGGACGCACGAATATGACCTTCCTGTCGACCAGCTGCCGTGGCTCAGGGACCAGTGATTGCGCGGGACAACTCGGGGAGGAATGGCCTCCCGCAGCACTCCCATTTACGGTAGAAGTCTCCGTCCCCCCCTGCGGCACACCAATTTAAGGTTACAGGTTTTGTGCGGAAGGACTGAATGTGAAACCTTATTGGATGGTGGGCACTAAATCCCACCCTGCAATAGTGTGATGGCTTTTGACTTTAAACCCATAGGAAGGTACCCAAATGAAAACCATTGCAGTCATTTCGGTGAGATTTCATGTCTTTTCATGGTCATCGCACCATTTTCTGTCTTCATTCATAGTCCCTACCGCAAGAGGTTGGCTGCCTTAAGGCGCTCCGCATTCTGGATCTAGAATCCAATCAGCTCGACGTCCTACCGCCGAGTATTGGCTTTTTGACCAGCCTGGAGGAGCTCAATGTCAGTTGCAACCGGCTAACAACTTTCCCCAGTACTATCGGGTTCGTATTCGTTGCTTTTTTACGCCACCACCCTCAGCTCCTTGTCATCCCCTCCTCGTCTCCCCTCCCCGCCTCCCGATTCCTCCTTTCTCCTATCCCGCATCCTCCTTCGCCCTCCCCTGCTTTGTTGTATTCTTCCTCTGGTTATTTGCTTACGAACTGCTGAGGAGGTGAGACGACGGTGGCTCCATCAGTTTACCGTGATTGCAGGACAGGCATGGCGTTGACGGTCCTCAGCCTACGCAGGAGGTTACACGGTGGCTAGAGATCCTTTGACGAGTAGTGTCGCCAACAAAGGCACGGATTGGCCATTTTCGGTTTATTTGCTGTCATCAGCTAGTGTTATCCCAACCCCAGGTAACATATTCGCGGTTAATAAAGCAGACGCCGCCTGTTGCTCGATTGAGTTCAGGAATGCTCTGAAAAAATGTGACTGTTTGGTTGGTGCATGCATCTCCAGCTCGGGATCCGACTTAATTAGATCTCGTTCTTGGATTGCGCTTATTTTGAAATTATGTGTGAAGCCTGCGATGACAACGAACCTGACGGTCATATCGAGCAGGCTTCTGTCGCATTTTCTCTTATATCTCTTCTTAAGAATGATACAAAGATGGCCAAAGTCCAGTAATGCGGAACGGACTACATCGCTTTCCTTGTTCCGCAAGTCCTGGAATGGAGTGTCGAACTCTCGGGCGTCTTGTTCCCACGCGACCTCAGTTTCGAAACAGTGCATTATGTCCGACAATGTCACAAGACTTTGGAATCTACTGGGGAAAGACGCACACCTTCTCTCTGGGGAGGAGGGGGAGAGTCGTGGTGAACGTGCGCACGTCAACCATCAATCACGACGACTTGTTCACAGTCACCCCACCATTCATATAGCGAATAAAGTCGTTCGCTACAGGATACTTATCAACAATCTGGGTTATTCAAACTTTCGAATGTCACTGACATTTGTGATCTTGTTCACTACACAGGCCACCACCATCTAGATCCGATAGTTTTTATGTGCATCGGTAACCGGCCTTGTGGAAAGGGGCGGAAAGAATCCTGCTATCTGAATGGTCAATTTTAAAGTTCTTTGGACTCCACCGGATGAATCCAAAAACCTGCGAACTGTGGGCTCCACTACTGACCGTTTGCTATTGCCTGCTTCGAATCAGATTTCTGTGCTTAGGGACCCTGTTGTTTTGAACTTTGATGTTTAGACGGCCTCAAAACGTCTTGTGCGGGGCGCAGATGAATGGTGGACTGTCAGGTGGGTGCGATCGAGAACAATATGAGTAGGGCCAAACGCGTTGCCGCTTGGATCGATTCCAATACACCCAGGTACGACTCCTTAGAGTGAGAGTAACCTACAGTCATTGCTAGGGAAACTTCACCTACGAGGACAGAAATGCTGGAATGAAAATTACCGACTAAGTTGCTGACACCACAGCCCAACCCCATAGGCTGCGTGCCATGTTTTGGTTCGGAGTTAGCTGATTGCCGAGCAACGTTCTCACTACTGCACTAGCGAACTCGCCTCATGTCGTCTGACATCGGAGATTTTTCTTCAAACGAGAATGGAGTGTACCGAATTATCGTGATTGTTAGATGGAGGTGGGCCTTTTTGATTTGCCGTGGAGCTGGTGGTGGCATGGCGTTAAGCAATAAATAATTGGGAACTGTGTCTACTGATAAATCCACGGACGAGACCAGAGGAAGCGCTTCCGGCTCATTTTTCATCAGCCACTTATAGCCCAACCTGAAGCTGTGCACTCCCACGGATTGGGTTGTAGTCCGTTGATCATCTAGCAACATGGTGCTTTATTTTCGATCTCCCTTTTTATGCTTAAACACCTCACACCTTTTCTGTCTCATTTCAGGTCTATGCTGAACTTGAAGCAAATCAAAGCCGGAGAGAATGACATCCGGGAGCTGCCCTGTGAGATCGGTATGCCCAACACCCTTTCCTCTTCCACGGTGTTTTTTTCTTTTGGATGCACTGCTTTTCGGCCTAACTTTGATTAAAATACCGTGGTCCTCTTATCTGAGCTTGGCGAATCGAAGACTGCTTGTTCGTCTGCGTCTCAAACGGTCGGAACTCTCACCGTCTTGGGGGGGGAGGGGAGGTGTTGCATTGTGTTGGAATTTAATGATGTACTGAAACTGATCTGTGTAGCACTTATCTTAATCACGATTCTCTAACTCCGTGTTCCTATGACAAGCAGACGTCACGACTCCCAGAAATATGCGTGCGTGCAATATCTGATGAACCTATGCAATTTTCGAATCCATGCCAAGTATGACGCAATACCTTACAACAAACTAGCTACGCTTCGTAGTAGGAAGGGTGCTCGGTTTCATGTTAAGTGGGCATGTCATTGGGAGTGTATGAACTGGGTGGGTGCATCACTTGCGTTTAATACTGTGTGTCTTTTAACGACTTCAGAAACTCTCCTAACCTCTGTAAAGGTGCGCCAGATGTTTGGTTTGACGTCTGGTTATAACTACACACAGTTCCTTTTCATTTGATTCCTTCTTTGTTGCGCATCGACGTAAAGAAGTTGTAGGTTACCCATTTTCGAGAAAATACTTCGGACAAGTTAAGTTACGGGGCACAGTCATCCCGTTATATCTAAGGTCTCGATCTAGAGCCTTCGCGGCAGTCGTATAGCGACCAGTTGCATGTGTAGCTGATGTTTTATCGGTAACGGCGAAGCAGCCTGGAATAGACACTTCTGGCTTGTTAGTCATCATCGGCTAGCCATACCCAACCATAAGTCCCGCAACCTGTTCCCGGTGTGCGTCACTATTCCAAATCATAACCGGCAGGACAAGGAGCCTGTGGCTCAATGCTAGTGAGTTAGACTGAATGAGCAAAGATCCCGCGTTCGAATGCCAGGTTGCATCGCACTGTAGCCGTTAAAACATGGGAATTTTCACAGTAACTGCGCGAAACCCAGTGTACGCCTTGATGTTGTGTGGCTCGACATTTGTGATGCATGCCCTCAGTTTGGCTCACACAGTTTTAGCTGCCACCTTCCCATTCGTTCCTTTTCATGAGAAAAAGGCATAAGGATGACTAATGGCCGCCTAATCAGGACATGAGAATAGGAACTTTCTGTCCACTTAACGTATGTGGTCTTGCGATCCATTTCGGGACGTGTGAAAATTCCCGCGGCTTAACGGTTACACGAAGCTAAACTAAACCCTAGCCCTCCCTTAAACCTAAACACCACAGTTAACACGAACCGAAACCTTGAGCCTTAACACACTCCTGCCCTAACCCTAAACTCAGCCCTAGTTCTCACCTGCGATATCCGCAGAGCCAGTGATCGTGTATATAAAACATGCGTCCTAAAACGTTATACCACGGCGATTCCTGCCATTGTGGTTCTGTTGTTTGGTTGATTGTTTGGTCTATCGCCTGGCCCATTTTAAGGGTATGCACCCCTGAAAAAGTGCTACACATGGGGGCAGGCGTAGTCACACGCCGTAGTCACACACGTGCGCCCGATTCCGCCTCTGTCTTGACACCGGACCCAGGTGAGGGAAACAGGAGAGAGTCCGTTTGATGCAGACCCAGTTTACTATCCCCTCACGTGCACATCACCGTCCCTGTGTCCACCCTGTTTTGGGACACACGGTAGACATCGTTGGTAACGACTGTCGATGGTATTGTTACTCTTATGACGGGTAAGCAGTTAACTGCTTAATATCACTTTTCATACTGCACCTTGAATGCACTTCTCCTGTATCGGCAATTTTCATTGACTAACAGGTTGGGGAGCATGTAGTAAATGACGGATTCTACTCTCTTGGGCCCATTTGGTGGCTTCTTCTCCCGCATGAGACAGTCTATCGTTCTGCGTTAGTTTGCATTAGCAAATGATGTCGCCAGAGTCGAAAATAAGTAGCCTTGATTGAGAGTTAAATGAGTGATTATGTTGAATATCGCCTGACCTTACAACTTGTTGACTTGTCTGGCATATAAGCACCAAAAAATCCAGTTTCGGGGAGCGTTTCCCATCACCTAAGGACGTCAGTGGTTTGCAGTCTCCGTTGTTCCGGTAGATGCTCCTCTCTGGTGTTTAGCCGCTTTTCAAGATGAGAAAAGGTGAAGTCTGTCCGAGCACCGGAAGCTTTTTTTTATTCTTCTGAGATTTCAAACTCCTGCAGGTCTCCATCGTCAGAGATAGCAACTGCAACAAAAAGGTGACACTTAGAGGGGTACAAAACAATCAATAATCACTGACGCAAGTCGGGAGGGGACTGCGCAAGGTTCTGTGCACTGGAACCAAATCGATGCGTCTATTGATTGAGTTCACATCCATGGACGAGGCTTTTATCAATTCTCGACTCGTCTTTGGTTTTTGGGTGTGGGAGAATTATCTTGATGGCTGAGAAGTTGAAATCATGGTCCGTTTCATATGTGTGGACATCAACTTGCGATCATTCTTCGCCTCGTTGCACAGCCAATTTATTTTTCATGTATGCGCGATGCGAGCTGACCTGTGTAGTTAAAAGGACAGTTTAGGCATAGAATGTGATACTCTACCCCATATCGGTCTTTAGCGTTTAGTCAGTCTTTGATTTTCATCACCCTGGCCACGAGTTCAACTTCGCAGCCGTCAAGGTAACCGCCACGCCGGAAATAAGACGAGCCGAAATTTGAATTGAATTCTGGTCAACGTATGGGAACTCAATCAATCGATTTGGCGTTGGCGTACAGAGCCCTGCGCAGTCACCTCCAGACTTGCTTCGGTGATCATGGGTTGGTTTTTACGCCCCCTTTAAATATCGCCTTTTTATCACTGTTGCTATCTCAAGCGATGGACTTCTGCAGAAGTTTGATAGCTCAGAATAATTTTTAAACAAATGTTTTGGCCTCGAACAGAGCGCCTTTTCTTATGCAATCTCCTGGGACTCGAACCTTCGCATTCACTCCTTACTTTTAAAAATGTCATGTTCCGCTTGGCGCGCTCAATTTCCCTTACTAACTGCATTGGCTGGGCCAAAGATATCCCCCCGTCCCTGTCTCAACTCTTAAATACTTTGTCGGTAAACTTCGTGCTCCATATCACTTCAAACTTTAGCTTTACTAACTACCAGATTTTGACTCTTGCATATTTCCTAAACAATTTAGTTGGACTCTACAGTCGCTGTCAGCAGTAAGGTGAGAGTAGGCAAGATGGTTGTGAACGCCACAATTTACTTGCTTTTACCATTCAAATGCCTTTAATGATTACTGTTGGGGGGGGGGAAGGTGGATTAGTCTCACTTTAGCAACAATCTTCCCCGGAGATCTAATCCCCGCTGACAACACGTGGTGTTCAAACCTTTTGGTTAGTCAAAGCCGTTACTTACCAAGTTAATTTCAGACATCTGCGCGATCTTTCTTTCTCCCTCCCTCTCCTCACTTACCTACTCCATATACTACCGAGTTGTGTCTTGGTGCGCCTGTAACCCGCCAAATTCTGTTACGCTTCTGCAGGTAACATGCCCGTTCTGCGTGATCTTCATCTGAACGACAACGTGAACTTGAACAACCTGCCGGCCGAGCTCTCCCTCTGTTCCACCCTTACCATCCTCGGTCTGGAGAACTGCCCCCTCCGAGATCTTCCGCAACCAATTGTTGTTCATGGCTCCGCCATGATAATTTACGTAAGTCTTCGCTTCATTCACCTGGCGTCTTCCACTGTCCCTGGATCTTTCTGCCCGTATTTGTAGCACTAAAAGCAGGCTTCCTCGCATGAGCCTCCTGGCAGCCGCTGCGTTTTGCGCAGAATACATGGAGCTAGATCTCCGGCTGTACCAAGGTGCGACCGGACTCTTCAGGCAGAAATTACGTTGGCAGCCTAGTAAGATGATGCTTCCCTGTGGAATCTCGATTCGGAACTGTGCCTCACCGTCCTATGTCAATCGGGTCACTCACGGTACCACTTTAAGCTAGTAGGGAATGATCGGTACCTTGATCGGATATTTCGGCCAAAATCAGCGACTGTTTTTGTGAAGTTATACGCGATGTAAACAGTCGGCTTACTCGGCAAAATACTGTCCATTCGTGAACTTGATGAGGGCCATGCTGCGAATTTGGCACTTTACAGTTTTAATTGTTATTTTTAAGGTTTCATAGTCATGAGGTTGAGTACTAGTTAACCTGATCCGTACATTTTTACCTAAGGTAAACTTCGCCAGGGTGGCCGTACGCAATAGAAGTAACTTTGGCAGACATTGTGCGTAATTTGGTTATTTCCAAGTTAATACCTGCTGTAAGATCGCCATACCTTCCCGCCAGCAGTGCTTCGAAATCGGTTGTCGGTAGCGAGTTCATCGTAATCAATGATAGTCACCATTACTGTCACGAGAGAAGTAGTGTCGACTTGTTTGCGTACTGGAGCCCAAGCTTTCCATGCTATTTTTGCAAGATGTGGATATAACGACCGTATATTGGCGTAGACACGGGCATACAAGTGTCCACAGTGTCCAACATCGTGAGACCGATCAATGACTAGAAAATTTAGATGCAATCGTAAGTATGCCCTTTTCTGTGTATCAAGTAAATATTTCTTCTGTAAAATTACTGTTTACGTTCTGGCGACTGCGGAGTCTGTCGACTCTCAAGGCCTGTTAGGAATGTCAGTGAATGCATTGTGGTTCCGAATGCTTTCAATAAATTCCCTAAAATGCTATGCTCGGTCGTGTATGTTTATGACACCTCATGCAAGTCCATCCTCATATAGTGATTTCCTGTACGTCGCTTTTCGTAAAAATGGCGATTCGGGCCATATCTATAGACACGTTCAAACACGAAGCAACCTCCGAAGAAAATGCAAGTTCACGATGAAGGTCGGGGATGAATGGGGGTAGGGATCACTTATGTCCCTTCTGTCCTCCCTCCTCCACCCCTGTCCGCGGCAATAAACGGGAACATAAATTACGATGATGGTTAACACAAGGTTAGGGTTCTGGTTAAGGGTAGGGTTGTGGATAAGAAGAGGGTTACGTTTAAGGTTTGCGCTAGTGCTAGGGTTATAACACCGGAATGTTCACCCCTGGTCACTGGGATTTCGTGTGAGGGCGTTTCAATTTCCCTGTCCTGTCGGCAGGGATGGGGAGGGACACAGAGACAATGCCAGCCTGCATATGCCCTTTGTCAGTTATCTCTTTTATAAGGTCTTCACTTAAACCGTTTCCTGATGAGTTTTGAGGTCATTTATTTGTGTTTAAACCACTTAGTTTACCTTTGCTTACTCCTACATTTCGTCGCATAGTCTTAGCGAGGCCATACTAATTCTGAAATATTGTTCATTTAGTTATTGCTCTTCCCGTTCCGTTCTTAAATTCTTTACAGAACGTGGCTTAATTCATGAGGTAAATATGCATGATCATTTTTCGACACCTAACGTAGATGGGATATCTCAGAAAATGTTAGCTAAAATTCTGAACTGTGTTTTGATTAAAAAGGATTATTTTGATGAGGGAGAGAGACTGAGACAGAGAGAGACGCGTGCACGGGGATTTTACGGACGTCATCGAAGTAGGGTCAAGTTTGGGGTTAAGATTAAGGTTACAGTTCAGTTTTATGTTAGGTTTAAGACAGGAGAATATTTACCCTTCATATTTCAAGTGGTTCGAATGTTCCTATTCCCGTGTCCTGTTTAGGCGTCCATACAAATCATCCTTACCGATCACATGACCCAACGGGCATAAAGGTTATGGACAATCCTTTGTTCAAACTTCCCATATTTTGCTCCTTTTATTTCCCTCGAAAATTAATGCAAGAACTTAAAGTGAACTCTTAGGAACAACCTTTTATGTGGTTGACGCGAAATTTGATGTGAGTATCCATCGGTTACTGCAAAATAGCAGCGTAGTGTTCTGTAACTGTTATCAGGTACTCATTAGTATGCACATACTGAATGATTCATACTTATGTGTGATGAATCATTCAGTATTTGTGTTTACTGATATTTTCCTGCCGTCTCAAACATTCCATCAGTAACCGCGAAAGTGCCCAAGACCAACTGGCCCTTTATACTTTCGAACATGTGGCAGGATACTATTAATACGACTTTCTACCAATACGTAACGGGCCAGTGACCTGCAGTTTGAGCAAAATGTGGGTATTTATAGTCGTAGAACGGGGCAACAAAAGTAAGCAAACGTAATAAAGCTGGTTCCAATAAGAAAGAAATGCGGTTTCTTCCGTTTGTATCAGAAAAGTTATCAACATTTGTCGGAGAAAGGAAAAGTCGGACAAACGTTCAAATTTTATCCTCAACTTTACACTGAGAAACCGTAAAGTTCAAGGGCATTCTAGGGGGAAATAACTAGTCAAAGCATTTTTTGAAGATTTTACATCTTAGAGGATTCTTAATCGATTAGAAGTATATTCATCGCCAACTTTCTTAATGGACATTCATTTATATCCGCAAGGACGTTTCACGTTTAAAACTGACCCAAACGGTCGAATTCGGTGGCTGCTTTCAAACAATATTTCCTTTTGAAGGTTTTGATAGACACGAACCATCGGACCTCTATTTATGGGCATCCCAATAGGCACACTAAAGACTGAATTATTCGCTGACGTTTCAGCTACACTGAATCTCAACAGACTCCACTTTTGCCGAAAACCCATGCAGTACTTTTACTGGGAAGTTCTTCTGCCAAACACAAAATGGCCAATGAATATTTCCGGCAAAGACAAGGGCGACTGGAATGGCCATTTAAAACTTATTAGCCGTCGTTAGCCCGTCATACACAACTCCTGAGGATCGAACCTGAAACCCGTTAATCAGATGTCCCATTAAGACACGGGCTCATTGTCTTGCCGGTTTAGCTCGGGCGGTTTCTGAATATGTCTAGGTATTCTTCGATGAATGCTCACCGATCGCTAATGGAACTCACTCGTTCCGCTCTGACTTGAGGCGCACTCTCGAGCACTGCCAGTAGCCGCAATGCAGCTAGTAGTAGAATAGGCAAATGAATATTGTTGGCAAAGACAAGGGAGACTGAAATTGTCATTTATGGTTTATTAGTCGTCGTCAGTCAGTCATAACCTTGTTTTTGCCAGCCATAGGCATCTGCCCCTTCTACTACTAACCGCTGTGCACCTGCTGATGGGGCTCGAGAGTGAGCTTCAAAGCAGAGCGGAACTAGTGAGTTCCGCTAGCGATCGGCGAGCGTTCATCAACGAATGCGAAACAAAAGGGCCTGCTTAAGATCGCACCTACTACTTTTTTTCCAAATCCTTAGTCGTTGACCGGCCTGTCAACGTGTTAACCTTATGGGACGTCGTAATCGGCAGAATTGAGCGAAATCCTCTTTGCCGTACCCAACGCGGAACCAGAAAAATTGCAGCAAATTTCCTTGAAACTATTTTGGAATCTCTGCTTAGACTGCGGACTGTTAGCTAACTGACATACTTCAGTTCCAGCTAGTTTCCGCGTGGTATTGAATGGACTATTTTCAAATGTTCTTCTACTAACATTGTATTATTTTCAGTTTTAGCGAAAAATAGACCGCTCAAAAGTTAAAGTGCTCGCATACTGGTAGATCTTTTTTTCTGTTGCTTGTGGCTTTTCGCATCTACTCGAACACGGTTGAGATTCGTATTCTGCGATCACTTCTGACGTGCTGTTTACGGATTTTTATTTTTACTACCCTTCTCCCCCGCTGCAATTCGAACTTCTAGTTCCTGCAACAAGTTCTCCAGCTTCGACGACAAAACCACACATCACTGTAGCCTTCTTCGCTCCATCTCTATTACTCGCCTGTATTCCATGCTGGCGTTTGACTCTTTCTCTCCTCCCGCCCACCCGCCCCGTCGCTCGATCTCATCTTCGCTCGGGTAGGTAATGGTATTAATTTAGGAATTCCTTCACTTCTTTTTAATTTACTTCTTTTTACATTACTCCCTTCTCCGCCGTCTTCTATTCTTTCTCCTCCTCCCTTCTTTGCTGCTGCTGCTTGTGGTGGTGGTGGTGGCGGCGGTACACTTAGTACGTGATTCAATTCCTTTCTCTTATTTCTCTTTCCTTCTAGAAACGTCCGTCACCGTTTTCCTCTGAACGACCTGTCGATGCGCTCAGACTCAAGTGTGTGCCGTTATCATTACCTTGTTTTTACTCCCCATTTGCTCCCTGTTGCGCCATTTCTACCAAGCGCCAAGCTTTTGTTATCTTTCTGTCTGCCGCCACCCATACACTCCGGCCGACTTTGCCAGTAGGGATGCGGAGAGATAATTCGTCAGCGATGGAAGTTCGTGCCCGCATCCCTTTCCTACTTCCACACAACTTGTGCGCATCCTCTTTTCTGCTTCTCTGTTAACAAAAACCCTTGCACAGGTGCCCTTTTCCGCCTGATTTTATACCAGCTGCCTCTGGTATTATTTCTGCTTTTTATTCAAGGTGCGAGATACCACCGTTGTCGCCGCCGCCCACAAACTTTGCTTTCATATCACACCCAGGCCACTTATTTGCACCGAGGCCTACTCCATTCAGCACCTGTCTAAGAGATTATTTAGCCTCGTCTGCCCTCTTGTGTGCATGTGTCTGCGTGCGCCAGTTCCGTTTCCCTTCCTCCTCCCTCTCCTCCTTTCTTGCGAAGGGGTTGCCATTACATCCTCCTTATTGCTGCCTGCGTTGGTCACAGTGACTTTGGCTGCCATCACCAAAAATAATCTTCTTGTCAGCCGGGTCCACACACGTCTTTCCTTCTCTCAGTCTCTCAATGCCCCTCCCCACCTCACCCTTTAATGCCCTACCTGTTCCATAGGTTGGGCTTCCCTCCCGCCGTATTGTGCACAATAATGCATGTAAACTTCCCTTTGTAAATACACGTAATATGCAACCGAATTCCGAAGACGAGCCGAAGTCTACTTCTACTACTGCCACTACTACTACTACTTCTAATACTTCTATTACTACTGCTACTACTATCACTGAAGTTGATGCTACGAGCACCACTGCACTATCAACTAGCTAGGGCTGTGGTATTGATTATCGTACAACATGCTCAAAAATGATTTCGGTCACGCCAGCAGATCAGCCTCTGTATGCGCTTTTTCTCCGGTCGCCTTCAAAAATTACATTCCAGAAAATGCGACTGCTTAATTTGACTGAATTTCACCGCCGATTGTCTATATACCTGTCAATTCAATACTAGAAAAAACAAGTGCGAAACATCCTTTTTTGAAAAGTATACCTTACCGCGTGTCTAGCACATAATGGCTTATCATTCGCACAAAATAAGGGGTTTATATACATATGTAGGTAATTTTAACAACGGATGTGTCACTATGTGGTGTAACCCATTGTTAGCCTCTTCCTCATGGTGCCTCTATGAGAGGAACGAAGGAGCTGGCATACATGCGGTAGCTTGATCCTACTCAACTTGACTGAAAGTCCTGATTCTTAGCATGGCTGCTTTCACCATTTCCGCAAGGCTCCTTCGCTAGTAATGCTTGTAAAATTGGCCTCTGCCGAACAACTAGTTTTCAATTTTACTGAGGCGTCCAGGACTTTTCACCATCCAACCTAGCAGGATTGTGAATGGTCATTTCTGCTTTTATTCGTCCCAACTAGCCTGCCATAAGCCAACTCGGGATTGCATTTGCAGCCCTGGTCAATGCGTTTGAGGTTGCGTTCCTTATCACAGGCAGCGGTTGATAATCACTCACCAAAACGAGTTCCGCCAGGAGATTTCGTACAGAGCTTTTTTCTTGTGGGGTTTCCGTACAGAGCGTTTTTCCTGTGGGTTAGAATGTAGGACTATTCCCCACGCCATCCAGATAATCGCATGCGGACGAGCAACCTGTAATTGAGGAATTTTCGCAAATGGACAGGAAAGCTGACCGTTGTAGTTGAGGCTCCGTTGCCATTAGTCTTGTCGGGACTACCTGTCGAATTGGGGTTTATCCGTACGCAGAACAGACTTTCCCTACACAATCCTTTTGGGCCCTTGCCCTATTCAGTGTAATATCGCTTTCGTGTAGTCGGTATGATTGAATAAGATCTCCACAATCTGCGGCTTGTGCCTTATGAGCCCTGCCTCCTCGAACTACGAAATGCCGATTTAAATGGGTGTGTCTTTTAATCTTTGACCCTCCTATGCTGGCTGAAAACGGTAAAGAGTGCCTGCTTGCCTAATTTTTGGCCTTAAACCACCACACTTACTGGCTTACTTGGACGAAGAGCAATAAAGCAGTTGATGCAAGTTCAGACGTTTGATGTATACGTGCAGCTACTTATAGCTTTTAAGTAGATTGTACTTAATAGATAGCTTTCTCGGCAGAAGTGCGTACAGAATTCCTCAACCTATAAAGAATGTACGTGATATGTAAATGCCGATCTCGCACTGTGTGCTTCCTACATTCAGATAGAAAAAAGGTTCTTTGGGGGCCAGTGCAGCCTGACCTTTGGCCTCAATCTACCGGCCGAAACAATTTCAGTTACATACGTCTTTCTAACCAGAAATTCAGACATCAAAAAATGTTTAAATGTGTGGAAAGAGACTATAGGCTGGTCAATATACTAATTTCCTTTGACATGTCCCCTTGGTATGACCGCAAATTTCGTCTCTGGCTATAGACGAAAAGCTCAATGGATACGTTTGCAGTACACCTTAGAAGGACTTGCGAAAGGGACGCTCTAAAAATTTCTTCAGTGGCACATGGGAAACTGGTCACTATAATTTAAGATGTCCGCGACCGAGGAGCCAGTGTTTTCTCTCGAATTTCTCCTTCAAGTAAATTCTGAAAACGAGCTGTTCGGATTCCGTTGGAAGATGTGTCATCTGCATGCAAACCTACTGATTAAATTCACAGTGCATCGATGGTTTGTACAACAGACTCAAGAAGCTTAGTAACCATAAGAGCCTGCTGCTCAACAAGTGCAAATTTTTACTGATCGGCGACTGCCTTCGTCGAAATTAAGTGTCATTCAGTTTTTTCAGTATACTGCGAGAGTGCTTGCGAAGCACTCTTTAACGCCTATGCACTGACCACTTGCAGTAACTCAGCCCGTCCAACCAATCACGAAAGCCCTACCCAGGCAGCTACTTATTGCACAATGCACAATTATCGAATCCTGCAGCAGCCACGGGCAGCGTGGCTAGTTGAACAGATCAAAACAGTCGTTAAAACTCGAAGAATTTGTACGTTGGGGCTCGGTGGTAGGAGTAGCTGCAAACTACTTTTATGGCCAGCCTTCAGGACACCTGGGACTGCGAACAAAAGGGATGAATTTTTTGTTGCGACACAGAGGGTATGTTCTTTGTTGAACGCTCATCAACCGTTAACGAAACTCACTCGTCCGAAAAAGACAAGGGAGACTGGAATGGCTATTTCTGGTTTATTAGCTGTCATCAGCCAACCATACCCAACCCCAGATGTTGCGGTACCTGAGGCTCAAACTCATGACCTAATGCTTAGAAATTCCAACGCTCTAACCCGCTGTGCCTCGAGCCCGGTTTCGATCGGGAATATTAACTGTGGTAAGAAGTGCTCACCGATCGTTTACAAGACTCACTTTTCCCGTTGCGCCTTGGGGCTCACTCTCGAGCCCTACCAGCAGCCGCTCATTGGCTAAATATATAGACAGAATAACAATGCCAATAAAGACAAGGGGGACTGAACGCTCATCGACCGTTAACGAAACTCACTCGTCCGACAAAGACAAGGGAGACTGGAATGGCTATTTCTGGCTCATTAGCCGTCATCAGCCAGCCAGACCCAACCCCAGGTGTTGCGGCACCCGTGGCTCGTACCCGCGACCTGTTGAGCAAAAGTCCAATGGGCTCACGCCCGTGGCTCAATGGTCAGAGTGTTGGGCATCTGATCAATACTTAGTGGGCTGAGCCTAGGGTGGGGCACCACCTGGGGTTGGGTATGACTAACTGATGCCGGCTAATGAGCCTCTGCAGAGATGATACCGAAAATTGGAAACTGGCAGACTACAAAGGCAAGTGAGAGACTGTAATGATCATTGCTTGCTTATTAGTCGCCGTCAGCCGGCCACTCCCGCCCTCAGGTTCGCAATTTCTGTGGTTAGAACCTGCGTTCTCCTGTTTAGAATTCCAACGATCCACGGACTCGTTGTAATGTTGCTTGTGATTGAGTTAGCGGCACCTGCCATTCAAGGTAATTACGGTAATGGACCTTGTAGTGAATCTGATGCTTATTACTTCCACCTCAGAGAACTGTTTACGGCGTCGTTATTCCACTTGTTTACGACGCGCTTACAAACCAAACAATTCTGGTAAAATAGTGTTTTATCTTGTTGTAGTACATAGCTGGTAGAACTACTCTAATCACCCTTCACTACGAGTTGCTTAGCAAACTGCAGGAAATTGAAGAAATTCCACAGCTATAATCGACAGCATGTTTATTAGGACTGATACTTTATTATAAGACTAGAATAACCTATTATGGAATAATTTCTTCATCTATCGGGATTTCCACGTTATTTCGCACACCAATCAGTCAACTGTGAGGTCGCGTTTGAAGCAGCTGACCTATGATTTTAGTTCAGTTCAGTTCAGTTTTATTAATGGAAATATAGGTGAAGCCTTTGAGCTCTCTATTGATGTCAATGACACTGTAAATTAAAAAAGGCTGACATATAATGGATGTTGAACAAACGGTTATCTCCCCGACACACTGCAGGGCATCGGACAAACAATTATAAAATGATGTTACTCAAAAATAGGGAGTAGTGTGTTATATGACGCGAAAATTGTGGGTGGGGAAGTGTTTCAGGAAATGTGTTAGGTTCGGATGTCGTGGTGGTACTTATGGCTGTACTGGTCAAAATCCGCTTAAAAGTGTCAACGGATGGGGAAATGATTATGTCGGCAGGCAGAGCATTCCAGGCCTTAATCACTCTGTTAGAGAAGAAGAACCATCTTGTGTCGAGTCTTGCACCTGTCACACGTAGTTTAATGGGATGTCCTCGCAAAGTAGTGGTAGTGACCAGCTCAAAGAAGTCGCCAGATGCAAGGTAACAATCCTGACGCCGCAGAATTCGAAAGGCTTGTATAAGGTCGCCGCGTAGCTGTCTATAGTCCAGAGGAAACAGATCAAGATTAGACAATCGTGTCTCGTAAGGCAGGCAGCTTTGACCTTGAACAAGCTTGGTTGCACGTCTTTGGACCTTCTCAAGGGTGTTGTGGTCTTTGACAGACCACGGTCTCCAGGCTTGTATGGCAAATTACAATTGTGGTCGCACGAACATCCCGAAGTTCCATGGACCATGGCACTAGGATTTCACATTTTATGATATTTTTGAACTTCAGAAACACAGCCATTCGCAAAACAAAACCAAAAATAGGGTTTATTTACTTATCTCCCTTGATCGCGGGACTTACGTTACAGAGCCCCTCGCGAAAGTTAAAGATTGCGAACAAAAAATAAAAGTAAGTTTATGAGGTCATTTTTATATACTTTATACCTTTCTTTACCCTCTCGTATTCTTACAAACATTTCTCATGGAGTTATGCCGCATATGCTCCCATATATTACGTAAGATTCACTTAAATTATACAGGTAAACGCACCGTCTGTATACTACTACGCACTTATATGTGTATTGTTTGTCAGTCAGGAGTTTTATTTAATGCGTAATACAATCATCTGCCAATAGTATCCCCTCTTTGAAAACAACTGGGCAAACCGACTGGGGAGCATGTACCAGAAAAAAGGTGGCCCATTGTCCGCAGAAATCCAGAACCAGCAATAAGTCCACAACATATATATATAGAGGTGTTCAAATATAGAATTTGTAACACAGTGAGGCTGCGATGGATTACTGTATCTCTAAGCTATCCGCAGGTTCTCTAATCTAAGTGTTGCCGTGTACTGTTGTCAACGTCTTACTTAAAGTTTTACAGTAGGTAAACTGTTCGCTTAAATTTGTAAATCTTTTATATCAGGAAATGCACATCTCTCCCGTGCGCAGTTTATTTTTATTTTTTATTTTTATTTTATTTATTTATTGCCAGTTTACAGCCAGTTTAACTGACATTAAAAACAAATGCTGAATGATTTACCATACTGACAACACACTTGCGGTTCCATGATTTTTTTACCACTGCATAGTGGACAGATTTCAGTTCAAATATTCATAGCAACTTTCGGACTGTGCCTGAAACAGTTTTCCCCGGAGCATTTATTCGTGAGACCATTTAAAATCTCCAATTTACGAACATGGTTGGAGGGTGGTATACTCTTCCTTTTGGAAACACAAGAACGAAGGACGGTTCCAATAAGAAACCGCAATGCTTTCTAAGTTCAGCCGCTGCTCTTCTTATAACTCTCAAACACAACTTAAGAGACCGACAGTGAAAACGTGTCACTCTGAAACCCGATTACAGCATCCTTGTTGTACTGCGTGGATTATATTGACAAAACGAATCAAAATTTTAATGCTAGGCCCAAAAACTGACTGTATTTTTCAATGAAGTGCTGGATGAACTGCTTCCTTTGAAATTTAACAACAATACAGCTCCTTGGTTGATGACTTTTAGTAGTCTTTAGAACGCATAATTGCTATGCATCGGCCAAGTAAGACCTCATTGTTACTTAAGCGACCGTCATCCGGAAAGCTGGCTAAGTTAATCTGGCAACGACCACAATCAGTGGCCCTTGAAGGCTTACGCCAGAAATTTTTCTTGGCAATTTTGATGAAACCTTCCGTAACATAAAGAGCAGAGAAACTGAAAAACTCCCTCATGAACTGAATAAAAATTTCCCGTGCCCATAATTCGCTTGCGACGAGGCCTTGTGTGATGGTCCCCTCTGCCCTAGATTTGCATATGAAAGTTGAGCGATTGAAACATCAAAACGAGCATCCCTGATGTAGGTCATCCTTTGCCTTGTATACAATCATCCAGTTTAGGATCCCTCTTACGTCAGTTATTTGGGTAATATAACAAGATTGAATCTTAAAGAAACAGCTAGATAGCACATGCCGTTTATTTAACATATCAGGCACTGTACGAACCGGGTGGGCTTTTGAACTTGAGACTTTATTTTTTGCTCGCCATCCCTTGGAAGTGTTTGTAATTGTATATTACTCTGTCTATGTCCTTTTGATATATTGGTCTTTTTTATCTCCTTTTGGGAGTCAGAAGGCGATGGCTCCATCTTACCCCCTGGTTTTAGGAAACCTGGTGTGTACGTTATAGGGGTAGGTCGTGCTGTGGCAGGCGAAGACGGGTTCGCCAGCCCCTTCAGCCACTGCGCCCACTCCCGCATCAGACAGCTGACCGGCTCAGCTGGTGGCCTGATTCTGGGGGTGTGGGAGAGAGTGAGGTCAACGGGCACTATAAACAAGCTGACCTGTTTTAAACTATAATGGTGCACTTACAGCCGTGGCTTGAAAGGCTACCAACTGCCGGGATAACTTGGTCCCCGAACTGAGAGGCTGTAAGGGCTCCTTATTAATGTAGCTTTTATGGCATTCCCACTCAGTTGGGATCTGAGCCGCTCCCCCTTTTGTTGTTGCGTTTTTGTTTTTGGTGGTTCGTGAGCCTGTGCCCTCTCTTATCCCGGTCTTCTTGGCCCTTTCTTGACACCAGGCTAAGGTGGGGGAGTGGCACAGAGAGTGAGGTAGATGCAGCGCAGGTATGCTCTCGCTATAATTTATCGCAACTCACCGTCCTGACACCACCATGCTGTGGAGCACGCGGTGGACATCGTCGAAATCGAAGATCGAGCAGTACGCTAGCACCTTTTGAAGGAACTTAAATCACCAAATTCACTGAAGACTCTCCATGAGGCCAGATGTTACAATATTCGGCCAATATATCGTGTCTTTAATCCTCGCACGCTATCTTTATCGCCTAGGTCGTTCGATCTTTTGTTGAAAAAGAACACAGTTTATTTATTTTCAAAAGCAATGGCTTAATGGTAATGTTGACATTCTGATGTTTTCAAACTCGTAAAAAATCTTCATCGTGCAGCAGAGGTGGAGGGGTGGTTACTTTTGTTAATGTGAAAACTGTAAGTCCTTATTTTCATACCTTAATGTTTTGGGTAGACGTTGTCACTTTAATATTCAATCCTCGATTGTGTAACAGTTTTGAAGGCATTATAGTTGTTGGTATTTAGATTCCCCCCATCTACCTGCGAAGGTGATTTAGCCCGATATTTTAAAGTTCTTTCACAACTACTTGCTATATTGTCTTGAGAGCATCTTAGTCTCTTAGGTGGTGATTTTAACCATGTGAACCTTCGTCATCCTATACTTTTAGGCTTTGATGATCTTGTTTCCTTCAATACTCGTCCTGAAGCCCCAGGCTTTTTCTTGATAAAAGCAGAGCTCCGTTTGTAGGTTCATATTATTCTGTGTTATTAGGCCACGTCTAAACCTGCGCTGTTTACCAAACCCGAGTGGAAAGGTAAGGTTCATACTACGTCCCCATAGAAAATTAGCTTGCTTCCGACTTCTATAGCTTACACCATCCCCGCTTTCTTGAAATAATCGAGAGTCGAATCTTGAGATAATAACTTTGCGATATTTGTTATTAAACTTTTAATATTTGTTGGTCTCTTCATACCTGACAGAATTTCTTCTCCCTATCTCAAGTGATAAAGACATAAAAAACTCCTTTACAAACTAGGTCTACGCGACAGTCTAAAGGACATTAACTTCCTAATAAAAAGAGAGTTTTCCAGACTAAATAATCTTTTTTTGTTAATCAATTTTTGTCTCTCCTGGTACGCTTAATTTTCCTGTTTCCTGTGTTGAACTGTGGAGGAAATTTAAGCGTCGCACTGGCCAATATAGCACACTGGCACATGTTGATGCTGATTTAGACTTATGAACTGAAAATTATATCCTTACTCCCAATGCCTTAACATTAAGAACCACTCCCATCCCTAAAAAGGCACTAATTTTGGTTCTAAGTTGTTTCGTCTGCTCTCCTGCACTACTGAAGCGTGTTGAACGGTTTGCCTTATTATGCCATTCTTCTCAAATTTTTCCGAGCGTTTATAATTCGTACATAAGGTACGTCATAATGCTCTAGATGCTGGAAGCCTTGTGGCCCACTCTGCTCTAAGAACTCTACATAAACATTGCTGTGTGTATGCATATGAATCTGTTGACTACTCCTCGGCCATCACTGATGTCCCGCGCCATCTCCTCCTTATCAAAACATCCCCGTGCGATCCTCCTGGCCAGATTGTCTCTTAGCCCCCAATTCGTCCAGTCCTGCAAACGGAAACCTACAGTCCTTCCCAATAACTAGGGTTCTTCAAGGTTCCATCCTATCCCTCACTGCTTCTCTCTCCACACTGATGAGTTGAGATTGCTAATTGAGTGCCTGTATGTTAAGTATGTTGATTATATTGTTGTTAGCCATCCTTTTAAAAAGCAGGCAACTCCCGATTCTGAAGGATGGTCTGGACCAAGTCTCAGCATGGTTAATGGCAAATGCTCTCTTATAGGATAAGCAAAAATAAGGCCATTTTTTCTGACTGTGAGCGTGTCCTTGTTCCGAATCCTTGGAAATCTTTCCCAATGAGGTATCCTCCTTCCGGTACCTTGGTTTTGCTCTGACGTAAAATCCTTCATTCTACCCTCATTGTGAAAACCTTTTCACGAAAATTCATAAATTTTATTTACTTCGTTGTTTACGTTCCTGTCACACACCTCAAAATCTAATTTGGTGATTTATAAATGGCTGCATTCTCCCTCTCCTTCTTTATTTTTCTTCTGTTGTTTTTAATGCTTTGGTTAAAAAATACATGATGATTTTTAAACGTAGCCAGCGTTTGCTATCTTCTATTGCTGGTGTTTCTTTTGTCGGTTAAAGTGTTAGGATGAATGTTCGATCATTGATTCCGACGAGGTCCACTGTTTGCTCCGCAGAAGAGTGGCGCAGGGACGATGAAATGCGTGTGGAGTAGTTTTAAGTGATAGTGAACTTGCCCTTCAGCTAACTCACTCTCTTGCTCTCTCTCTCTCTCTCTCTCTCTCTCTCTCTCTCTCTCTCTCTCGCTCTCTCTCTCTCGCTCTCCCCTCACGCGTCTGTGCCCGATGTAAAGACAGAGTCCAGAATACCGCAGGTGGGATTGGGCGCGGATGAGTTAATATGTTTATACAACGACATTTCACACGGATCAAACAAACCGCTGGTCGAATTCCGGATGATATTGTCCCTCACCTTCACTCGTATCTGACTGCCGCGAAGTCTTTCACCCCAGGAGCCGAGGCTCCCGACACACTTCTTGCCATACATCGGCATATCGGCCTTCCGTATGGTCATTTCTGGCACGATATCTTACGTGTAAAGCAAAAGAAATATAAAAACTGAGACTTAAACTGTCCCCGTAATTGATGTTCATTTTTATGGCGACATTCTGACTCTTGCATTATTTGCTAATTTTTCTGATGGTCACAGGGAATGGAGGCGTTTTGCTGAAAATTTTGAATAGTAATTTCAAAATAAAAGTGCATTTCTCTCTCTCTCTCTAACGTTAGTCAGCAAACAAGGGGAATGCTAGCCACCTTGCTTAGTCATGGTATTTCAATGCTTTGCCTTCCAGCCATGAAAATTGTGGGGCCGGATTCTTTTTGCGTGCAGTATTAAGTAGAACTAAGGCATCCTGATAAATGGACTAAAAGCGCGTTATTTGCCGCATCAGTATCAGTATATTTAAGGGAGGTTTAGGTGAGTCACCTTTGAATTCCCTATTTGTACATGCGAGTTGTGGTATCAAAAAAATAGTATCTCGATATGTTGGCGAGGCCAACATAGTGGAACATAGTTGAAAAAGAGCAGACAGTGAAAAAAAACTCCCGGTGATATTTAGGAGAAAAAAACTGTCACCCTTGTGGGGGGTCAAACGGAGGGGATTGTGGAGGTCACATGAATCAGCCAGATGCTCCCTGGCTGATTGCAGAGTCCGTTTAGGGATTTCAAAGGTGAAAATATACGCCCAGATCATCCTCGGTCCATTGCGGTTCGAACCAAGGGAGAACGTTTATACACCTCATGGACGACGGCCGCCAGGTCCAGCTGATGCGGACAATCATGGTGTCACCAAGGTGTTCAAATAATTAAGCAGCGAAGACCTCGAGGACCCCAGCATGGAAATTATGGGAGAGTGCAAGACCTCAAACAAAATAACAAACATAAATAAATGTTACTTAAATATAGATAATAGTATCATAAATACCTTATTTGCTAGCGCCAATTTTGCAGCTTTCAGTTCGTGTTGTAGCTCGCACCATTATATTGATCTAACCTTCGCTTAAAAACCTCCAAGGAGTCCGACATAGCTACATCCAGAGGAAGAATATTCCAAGCTTCAACTACTTTTTTGGAGAAGAAGTACTTCCGAGTGTCTAGCCTTGCTCCAGTCACACGTAATTTGAGAGGATGACCTCTCAAGTTCGTTGTTGTTGCTAACTCGAAGAAATCACCTGGGGCGAGACAACAGTTCTGGACGCGTAGTATGCGAAATGTTAGTATCAGGTCCCCCCAAAGCTGTCTATAGCGCAAGGGAAAGAGATTGAGATTCGACAGCCGTGTTTCATAAGGCTGTGGGCCATAACCAAGTACAAGTTTTGTTGCTCGCCTTTGGACCTTTTCGAGGATGTTGATGTCCTTTGCCGCCCAGGGTCTCCAAGCTTGGATAGCGGACTCCAACTGTGGCCGCACGAATGTTCCGAAGACTTTAGCGAAGCAGTCGGTAGTGAAGGCTGCGAAAGCTCGTTTAACGAGGTACAGAATCGACATGGCTGACTTCGCTACCTTTGCGCAGTATAGGGAGGGTTTAAGCGAGGGCGTGATCCAGACACTTAGGTCCTTTTGGGCATCCAATCCTTTCAAGGTGAAGTAATTGCGCATACGTGCACATCGGTCGCCGGGATTGACGTTCTGGAACTGGCATTTCGGAACGCCGGTTGCCCGACTGTCGAAGTGACTCCTCGCCTCTAGCTGTTGCGCAAGCACAGTAATACAAATATCGCATCAAAAGCAATGCCACTGAAGTTGTTACCATGGCCTTTACCGAACAAGTTTGAATTTTGGCTGTGGTAAGTAGGCGCTCACCGATCGGTTACAGGACTCACATGTCCCGCTGTGCCTTGGGGCTCACCCTCGAGTCCCGCCAGTAGTCGCACGGTGGCTAATGATTCATGCAGAATAACATGACCGACAAAAACACGGGAGACTGGAATGGCCATTTCTGAATTATTAACCGTCATCACCAGGCATACGCAACCCAAGGATTTGCGGCACCCGTGGCTCGAACTCGCGACCTGTTGGTTAGAAGACCAAAGCTCTTACCCACTGCGCCACGAGCTCATTTTCTTGTCGGTTTCGATCGGAAATATTAACTATAGTTTCCAAAATTTCCCACGGCTTCGTACAGCAACTCAGTTGGCGACTGACCTAGAGCTGTCCAATGACGCTCGGACATGTGGCTCAGATGAGAAAACGGACTTCAAGGCCTGCTGTAATACGGAAGTAATGGAAGTAGGCATTTGATGGTTGGGATAAGCGAAACTAAGATATAACTACTTTTTAGAAGCAACTCTAAAAACATAGCAGATTTACCATGAGCTTTTTAACCATAAAACCCAAAACGCCAACGCGCAATCTAAGTACTGGAAATTAGGAGCTGTAAACGAATGGAAAAATGGAGATCAGAGGACATTGACCAGATAGCTCAGACTAACTGATCCCAGCCTGTGATTAACGTACCATTAAGTCCGAGTCTAACTATGGCCACGACTGAAGATATAATTGAGGTTGACAACAGTAATTATCTAACCCCTAACCCTAAACCTCGGTCTAAACTATAACCCTAAACAGGCAGACTTATAGGGTAGTGAGCGATAGGGATGGACTTCAAATACGGCTACTCAAATGGCATAAGTAGGCCTTTAATAGAAGTAGAGACTCGTTGGGGCCACATAGTCGGTCGTCACCTTCTATCCATCTTCTTGCTCCATTAAGGGTTTCTGTCCGCTACACTGAGAACTTCGCTCGTAGTTTCTGCCTTGTCGTCGAACGAACCACACTACCGTGACTGTCGGTTCCCCGATTTCCATGACATCTGCAAACAGAAAGGATAAGAGGTAAGGAAGATTCCACAAATGCGAAATTACGCATGATTTAACGCAAGTAAAGCGGAATGTGTTATCAGGGTTATCAGACATCGACTTAACCAAAGTTGAATAAGCACTATGGGCTGACTATGAAAATTTATCTGCGGAAATAATACAAAGCATATCTAAAGAACACGATACGTGTACCGGGGAGGTTGAAAAATATCCGAGCACCCACTGTAGCTGGTTCGGATAGTTCTACTAAAGTTCTGCTGAGCTAGCCACTTTAAGCCCGTTTAGCTTAAATCGTTTGGGTCGGTCCACTTCGTGTCGTCGTAGATAAGAACACAGAAGGTAACAGTTTGGACGAAAATGCGGTTCAATAATGTGAGAGGATTATCAAAATATAAACAGTACACTCACAACCAAGTGTTTCGAAGCTTACGAGCACTAAGATAGGTCAATTTACGTGGGGACTAAATAGGAGATTTAAGCAAATAATACAGGGGTTTATGGGACACAAAAACGATATAGTTATCCGAATGAATCAGTTAAATATAAAATAAACGGTGGAGTATTGATGAATGTAAAATATCACTTAAAGGGTTCTTATGTTAATGCCAAACGTAAGAACGGTAAGGCTAGTCTTTTTAGTAACCAAATAGTCGTTAATGTCAAACGGACGGTAATGCCATAACAAGAAAAAAATACGTGGGAACGTATACCCGCCTTCAGAGACTGGAACATCATGCACACAGCTATCTCCCTTTGATTGATGCATAGCCTCCCATTACCGACTTACGGTGCTTCATCGGCTCACAGTTTACCATGGTCTGTGTCACCCCCACCATTTTTTTACCGCGAAGATAATTAGCAGCCCCGATATTTTCCCGCCAGGACTATCTCCCATCAAGAAAGTTCGTAAAACCAGACAGAGGAAGGCAAATCAATGTTGATTGAGCATGAGTGGTCTTTCAGGCTTCTTGCACCTGCCTTGCATTGTGATAATCATCTAGGCCCAGGATTCATACTGCGTCCGTGTTTATGGTTTGTACAATTTGCGCGGCACAGGTTGCTTCCCCTAACTTTGTGTCCAACCTTCACACGGGAAACGGATTCTCATGCCGTCGGCCGGTTATTCAAATTTGGTTGAACATCCCGCAGCCGCATTGAAGTCGGTGGCAATGACCGACATCTGCTTAGGGATCGGATCTTCTAACTGCATTACTTGCCGGTGTATTTTTGAGTCAGGTCTTTACGTAATTCCTATTTTGGATGACACGAGGGCAAGTTCGGCTAACTATACTCCGCGAAATAAGTACTCAAAATGTCATACCTCCAATAAACCTCTCCCGACGAACGTCGCTTCTTCGAGGAGTCGCCTTCTTAATACTACTGACAGCAGCAATCGGAAATGTGGCCCCACTTCTATGAAATGTTCATATAATTTGGGTAGGCTTCATTTAACCGCTTCCCTTCTGCGCACTTCCTGTCACGCTACCATCACATGTTAACATTAGGGTTGAGACGAAAGTCAGTTTTTCGGGTTAAGCGTTAGACGTCAAGAATAGGTTTGGGGGTTAGATATAGAGGTTATGGTTGTAGTTAGGATTATATGTTATAGTTCTGTTTTAGGGTTATGATTAGTGATTAGGGTTTGTTTTTTAGGGTAAGGGTTAGGCTTAAGGACTAGAAATTGCTCGTTGCGTTTGTCATTTGGCGATTCGGGTTTAAAGATATATTCCTTTCACGAACTCCTTCAATACGATTTGCCATCGCTGGCTGGGATTCAGTTCGGAGGTATTCCATTTGCCGCTCACTTACAAATGAAAATTGCTTGATATTTCGAATTGCGCGCTTGCGTTTTTAAGCTTTATTGGAGTATTTAAAAAAGCAAATTGTAATATGTTATTTTTCACATTCAAAAAACAGATACCTGTCCGTTTAGTATGCCTTACTCATAAAACCCAACTTACCACCCTGTATGCCAGGAGGGTTGTCGGGGGTACTAGGTATGGGGCATCACCACACAGCTAGCATTTGGTCACTACATCTGTCTCGTACAGGTGGTGAATGCTCCTGTGGCCGCCTCTAACTGGTACCCAACTCGCACCTGTGGCTCCTCATAGCTGGGCACTTCCCAGTGGCCACACCCCGGGCAACCGTCACAACCGGCAGGCTAAACCGGGTGAGAGTCTCCGGTGTAGTGTGTGCCTCCACACCCGGTATATCTGACTCACAACCTTGCCACCTCCTCCCTCTCAAATAGTCCTGCGGTGGGGGCGACAGCAACCCCGTAGGCGTCCCAGGCTAACTCGGGTCGTTCTCCCCCTAAAACCAAAACCGTGACACATAGTGGAGTTCGGCAGCTGTCTGGGATGTCCGAGCAGCCCTATTTAGGGACAGCACTGCTTGCCTCCTCACCTAGGAAGGGGCTAGAAAAGGTGCCCTAAATAAATGCTGGGTCTCACGTCTTCCGAAACCGGCCGTGATTCGCAGATCGCAAAATAGGCAGTCGTAAAACTCAAAAAAGCAACAATACCCCCTGTCCCCATCCCCCACGCCATACCCTCCGGGATGCTCGGGTTAATTCACTCACACTAACAGCCTGGAAAGTTCGTTCCCTTTTAGAAAATCCTAGGAGCAACCGTCCGGAATAGAGGACGGCGCTAGTTGCTCGGGAACTGGCGTGCTACAAGGTGAACATTACTGCTCTCAGTGAGACCCGATTCTCTGAATAGGGTCAGCTGGAGGAGGTGTGTACACTTTCTTCTGGAGCGGCCGGCCAAAGGCAGAGCGACGTGACGCTGGTGTCCCCTTTGCCATCGAGAACGACCTCGTGGGACGTCTGCCCTATCTGCCGCAGAGTATCAATGGTCGCCAGATGAGCCTTTACCTGCCTCTTCGTGGAGACCCGTTTGCCACCGTCATCGGCGCCTACGCTCCCCGAATGACGAGCTCTGATGTGGCGAAGGACAAATTCTACGAGGATCTACAAGCACTCCTGGCGAATGAGCCGAAGGCGGGCAAGTTAACTGTCCTTGGTGACTTCAACGCCCGCGTCGGGACAGACCACGCTGTCTGGCAGGGAGTGCTGGGTCCCCACGGTCTCAGAAAGCTGCAACGATAACGGCGTCCTTCTTCTGCGAACCTGTGCGGAACACCGTCTCTTGCTGACCAACCCCTTCTTTCGCCTTTCGACGCTGGAAAAGGTCACGTGTATGCACCTTTGGTCGCGGCACTGGCAGCTGCTGGACTATGTTCTCGTCCGCAGGCGAGATCGACAGGAAGTGCTGGTGACCTAGGCGATCACGGCCTCGTCATCTCCAAGATGAGGCTCCGACTTCAACCCCGACGAACACCCCAAGCTAAGCGATCGCCAGGTAAGTTAAATACTCTTTTGTTAAATTTGCATGCTCACTGTTTTGATTTCAGCAACCAGCTTACCCAGAAATTGGAGGACCTGCATGCTCCAGATAATAACGCCACCATGGAGACACGATAGTGTTAACTGCTTAGCGTCATCCAGTCCACCGCCCTCAAAGTCCTCGGATGCGCACGCCGTCAAAACCAGGACTGGTTTGACGAAAATGACGCCGACATCAGCAACTTACTCGTGGAAAAGAATGGACTACACAAAGCCTACATGGACCTTTGGACTGACGCCACCATAGCAGCCTTCTTCAGATTCCGGCGCCTTGTACAGCAACGGCTGCTGGAGATGCAGGATTCCTGGATGATCCGAAAGGCTGTGGAAATCCAGGGGTATGCGGACCGCAATAAAATGAAAAACTTCTTAAAAGCCATCAAGGCCATCTGCGGTCCGTGTATCAAGGGAACTGCACCGCTGCTCCGCTCTGACGGCACAACACTGCTGACAGAGAAATCGCAACTGCTGAAGTGCTCGGCCCAGCACTTCAGAAGTGTTCTTAATTGCTTTTCAACCATCTTCGATGCTGCTATTGACCGGCTCCCTCAAGTGGACACGAACAATGACCTGGATCTGCCGTCTTCCCTACCAGAAACCATCCGGGCCCTGCAGCAGATTTCCAGTCCATAAGTTGCTCTACGCGGACGACTGCGCCCTTAACACCGTGACGGAGGAGGACATGCAAAGGAGCCTGAACCTCTTCGCCGCAGGCTGCGCCAATTTTGGATTAACAATCAGCAGAGCCAAAACCGTTGCCATGCCCCAGCCGCCGCCCAGCGCGGAATACAACGCTCCCCGAATCAATATCAACGGTGCTCAACTCAAAAATGTGGTAACCGTTGCTTATCTAGGAAGCACGCTGTCACGCAACACGAGAATCTACGATGAGGTTGCTCAACGGATCTCCAAAGCCAGTGAGACCTACGGCCGCCCCAGGCCTCCATGTGAAATCGCCACGATATTCACCTGAAAACTAAACTGAAGATGTACAAAGCTGTCGTTTTGACAACCCTTCTTTATGGAGCAAAGATCTCGACCGTCTACTCTAGCCAAGCCAGGAAGCTGAATCACGTTCATCTCAGATGCCTCCACAGAATACTGAAGCTGAGATGGCAAGACAGGATCCCGGACACGGAAGTCCTGGAGCGGACCGGAATCCTCAGCATCCATGCCATGCTGAGGCAAGTGCAACTGCGATGGAGCAGCCACTGGTGAGAATGGACGACGAGTGACTACCCAAACGACTTTTCTATGGAGATGTCGCTACGGGTGGTCGCTGACAGGGAGGTCAAAAATGACGCTACAAGGACAATTTGAATAAATCTCTGAAGCAACTGCAAATCAACCCAGTGACCTGCCCACGTGCCCACGCTGTCAACGCACATTCCGCGCGCGAATCGGCTTGTTCGGACATCTTCGAACTCAATGCAACAACAATCCCATAATATCAACCTCTGCCACACCTGCTTCAAACCCCTCGACGACGACCACCCCAACCAATGATAACAACTTCATCGATGCCCCGCCGTCAACGATCACCGACACCATCCTCCCTGTGCCGATCACGGGGAGGAACACAATCTGCCCCACTCACACCACCTAAGTAGCCTATTCGGACTACACGTCACCTACTGCCTCTAACACCACCACCGCCCTCAGTACCAGCGATGGGGACTTGGTACTAACCTGTGTCGTGAGACCGGACTCAGGTGGGGGAGGAGAAGAGTGTGCGGTAACGTTAACCACCGCGGTTGGAAGGTTTCCAACTGACAATTACACTCAGACCTCGCAGTTAGTCCAATGTGTGTTGTGTGGAGTGGCTGACTGGTGGTCTGAGAGTCAGGCTGCGATGGCTCCTTCTTAGCGTGACCGCTGGCTATTTCACACATTTGAGATGCGAGCCGTTTAACCCCCTGTTGTGTGAAATCCTGGTGCTTGTGCTTGGAGGGTCAGGTCGTGTACGCAGTACGCGTAGACGAGGTCACCAGCAGCTGCGCTAAATTTAGCATCAGCAATTGACCGGCTTGGACGGTGTTCTGATTGTGGGGGTGAGGAGAGAGTAAGGTCGACGGCTCAGCGCATTTTCTTCACTATAAAATAATCTGACGCGCTTGGAACTATCACGGTGCGCTAAAAGCCGTGGCTTGGAAGGTTGCCAACTGACAGGATAACTCGGACCACGCGATAAGCCCAGTGTGTGTTTTGTGTGGAGCGGCTGACTGGCGGACTGAGAATCAGGCTGCAATGGTGCCTTCCACTCCTCTCCTGAGATATGAGCCAGGTGTGATGGTCCGCCCAGGGGCGGCTCCGGCCGCGCCAGCCAACTGCGCCCTCTCCCATCTCCGGGCTTCTTGACTCTGTCTTCGCAACGTGCATTGGTGGGGGAGGAGGAAAAAGTGCGGTTAATGTAACGCAAGTTTTCTATCACTTTAAACTAAATCACGTGCAAGCCACCGTACCTGCACCACCCTGCTGTTGTGCGTACGCTGGATCTCGTCGAAATCGACGGTCGAACTATCGTATGACAGGAGAACCTGGCTCTTGTTTTCTGAGTGAGGGCCGTGAGTCCTATCTTTAGTATATTGGCAGTAAACATAGATGTCACCTCAGCTTACCTCCACAGCCACGCCGACTGACCTACCCTACACTTGCAACCGCGTGAAATCTTCTTTGCAGCAGCGCTATCCGTCATCTTCTACTGCGTTAACCCAGCTCTGCGCGGTTATCCTCCTGACTACTGCTTAATAACAACCATCCGCAACTTCACAAGCAAAACCCCGATTTTATTCTAGGAGTCTCTTAGGGTTTTTCGCCACTTGGATAGGAAGTGGGGGTGTATAGTGACTCATGCCATTTCCCGTTTGTGGGCAACGAAGAAGAAAACCCCTGCGGATAATGTGCCCGCAAAAACTTCGTCTAATTCGTTTGCATTTACGTTTATTTCACAATTGGGTCAAAGGAGTAATGTAAATCTGCCAAAAAACCACAAATTAAGTTGGCCTACTAGTCCTGTGGTGGATTCTGGCTTGGCTGCTTAAACGTCCTGTCTAGATACACAGCTTACTCTATCTGAATTGGGTGGATTCTATACGTTAAAGTGGGAACGACGAGTAACTTGACCTAAACATGACGAAACTCACGGCTGCTGGTCTGAACTTCGTAGCTGGCTGTACAAAAGCCGTTTCCGTGCTCTCGTGGGTTCAAACTCCACCAATGTTGCCATGCTTTTCACAACAGGGTCAAATTAACCACTCAAATGTTCTATTAGCAAAGGCGTGTTAACAAAAACGAAAATGTGATGATCGTTTCGGGTTTGTGAGTCGCAGGATTGACGTCCTCTCAATTTGCCCTTTTCATCTACTGCAAGTCGGTCATTCCTACAACTCACACTCTGTGGGCTGTTATTCGAGCGTTTACGGTATCACATGTGTGAATGCGTTCACCAATCTACCATGATGGACTGTATTCATCAATCCATCCCGATTGTAGGACGGAATACGGGACGCTTTGGATATGCCGTCGAACTCTATATTCAGAACGCTCGTGTGCCGTTGTATTGCGGTAAGGCATACTGCCAGTAGACCGCGCAGTCCTTACTCGTATGAGCTCATAGATGAAAATTTGCCTTAAAATAAAGTTCTAGAAGGATATGAGAACACATTTTATTTTTTCTGGGCCGACTAATATGCGTGCTTGGAAATTTCCACCTGCTGAGGTCACGGAGACAGTCAACCGAAAGTCGAAGAAATTGCTGATGCTTCCTTTTCGTCAGTAATAACGCTCTGAGTTTTCTCGTAAAATCTCCCCTTGCTGTGCTAGAAATCACCTGAAATACCAATAATGGTTGCAAGCTGACTACTATTTTTCGGTTGTGTCAATGATTTCCTGTTTACCAGCGTACAAATCTTCCTGTTGACTCTTTACAGTCGGCTTAACGTAGCAGCCCAGCAATTGACACGTCGGGTCAGGGATTCGGAAGACAGGCACATAGATCTCTTCGCAAAGATGGAAACGCATATGCGGCTTGCTTTCCGGAAATCACCCAAAATCGGGTAAACTAGTTAAAGCACAAAAATGCAATCAATACTCAAACGATTTAAGACTTAGCAGAGAATGTGCAATGAAAAACCTGAAGATTAATATGGGACAACTGTACAGCAGGTTGTGTCTGTTAGTACAGATTTCACAGGCATTATGAAAAGTATTGAACTATAGTTGGAATGTTGGTTGGGGTCGACACGTTCACGAGTTGCAATGGGATTCGAGGAATGTGTTCAGGCAGGCGGTGGTTATATTTCAGCTTAACTGACTGCATTGAGAAAGAAACCCTTCGTTTCACTATCCATGAAAGCCAGTTGCTCACCCGACATCTTCGTCGTTGGGTGAGTTGGAATTGCGTGCAGTGGCATCGCCGGTGAGCATTTCGCCTTGCTCACCGTGTGCGAAATGATGAAGGCAGTTGAGATAATGCGTGGAAATCGTAGCATAGAGCGTCCTATTTAAAAAAAAACTGACAGTATTAGGTTATCGGTTGCCTATCGTCTTCTGATTAAGTCGTTGTTTTTTCACCAAAAGCCTTAACCGACAAGTGTGAGTGATGGATTGCGGGATGCCACATATGAGCCTCGGGGCTGGAACTCACGTGGACGATTGCAGTCAGGAGGAAGACTGGTCTAAAACCGGAACCATTTGCTTATTTTTCTGAGCCTTCAAACTCGTGCAGGAGTGCACCATAAGAGAAAACATAAGCAAAAACATTAACGAAATTTAAAGGTGTCCTCCAATCAACAGGCTTGGAGTTGGCTACCCAGAATTTTGTATTCCACCGTCAAATCGATACATCGGGTGATCGGTTTTTCTAGCGGGACTCTGACTTAAATATATTCTCGGCTAAGCATAGCGATCCAGCGGTCCGCAGGTCACATCTGGGTTTCGGAAACCAGGCACAAAGAGCTCTTTACAAAAGCTTGATAGCTACACGTTGATGATGAAGTGACGCTCACCGAGCAAGTTACGGAACATGCTTATCCCATTAAGCCTTGGAGCACAACTAAGCTAAACCAATATACACCTTATCAGAGCTTTGGATGGGAGGAAAGCTGACATCAATTAAATTATTCTGTCTGCTGACAATGCTCGATAAAACGTCGCTTTAACAAAGTGTCTTACCTAAAATACTGATTGCTTTTCTTTTCACTGCCAGTTACAGATCGCTCCCCCGTGTCTGAACCATCATCTCATTTTACCGAACACCTACACACGCAAGTACTTAATAATGTTTGAGTAATTCAAAAGATGATTTGGCGAGCATACATTAACTTTCGATAAATTCTCGTCAGGCCTCTATATTTATATCACTGTGTAACTAAGTCAAATATGCGGGTAAGTAGAACAAATCGTACGGTTGTCAGGGTGAGGGGAGGGAGGGAAAAAGAAACAAAATGGCGGTCCATCTTCTGATCGTCTTCAGAGCAATGGTGGCCGCCGGGACAGGTAATTAGATGCAGCCGGTTGAATTGGTGGTTTTCGGCCGCGGGAATTCGGCACCTGTGTAAAGTTCTTTTGAGTGCACAGGACCGGTTCGCGTAGCCTGATTGCAGCTGCTTCTGCCGTAGCCAACAGACGCTGTCCAAGGAATTTTGAATGGGTTGAGGGGACATTGTAAATTATCCGGAAGGGCTCTTTAGTATTTACACGATGGTCTGTGTCTACCACATGCGCGAGGATAGAGCTTTTTATTTTCTTTATCTGCACCTTTTCTAACCATACAATGTTTGAGTAGTCACAATTTACTGGCGTCGATCACAACAACTACTATGACAGGATAAAAGATTTTAAAACGAATCCAATGTGTTCCGGTTCAGATGAGAAATGATAGATGAGAGGATGTCCTCAATTCCCTCTTAAAATCTAACGCCCACGGTGCAAATGATGAGCGACCCACTGTATAACCCTTACCATGATGCCTACGACCACCTTATACCACAGATGCGACCATAGTCTCGCTGCGTAGGTCTTTCGTTGATTGGCTTTCTGACTACTGACTGGGTATGCAGACCACAACGAAATTAAAAAGTTATTTAAGGCCATCATAGGCCGTGTATCAAGGGAACTTTACCGCTGCTCAGCTTCAACGTCACAACGCTTCTGACGGAGAAAGCACAAATTCTGAAGCCTTGGGCCGAGCGCTTCAGACGTGTCCACAACCACTCATCAACCACCTTCGATGCTGCCATTACACCGGCTTCCCCAATCGGACACGAAAAATGACCTAGATCTTCCGCATTCCCTCCCAGAAACCATCCGTGCCCTACAACAGACTTCCCGCAGGAGAGCCCCGTGATCAGACGCAATCCCGATGGAAATCTCTAAGCCCGGTGGCCTTGGGCTGATGGCGGAACTTATAACTAATACAGGATATGTTGCGCCGAGGAAATTTCTCAGGACTTCTAGGACGTGAAAATCGTCCATCTTTACAAACGCAAGGGCAACCAGCAACTTTGTAATAACCACGGAGGCGTCTCACTACTTAAAGTCGCGGGAAAGATCTTCGCTCGCATTCTTCCTTATCGTTTGAGCGGCCACCTTGAGCAGGGACTGCCTTCAAAAGCTAATGTGGCTTCCAAAGCCACCGTGGAATAACCAACAGGATTTTCATCGCTTCCCAGCTACAGGAGATGTGAACCCACCTCTAACCTAACTTTGGGGATCTGACGAAGGCCTTTGACACAGTGAATCGCGATAGACTGTGGAAAATCATACAGAAATTCGGCTGTCCTGAACGGTTCACGGACATGATGCGTCAGCTTAACGATGGAATGATGGCACGTGTCATTCACAACGGGCTGGATTTCGAAGCGTCCACAGCGAATAACAGACTGAAGCAGGGCTGTGTACTGGCTCCCACCTCCTTCAGTGTCATGTTTTCTGCCATGATAATAACGGTTCGTAATGAGCGCCTTGAGATCTGCATCGCCTACAGAACTGACGAGCATCTTCTCAACAGTCAGCGTATACAGGCCCCAACGTGCGAGCCTAAGACCTGCTCTTCACTTATGATTGTACCCTCAACACTGTGACGAAAGAAGACTGAGCCAATTTCGGACTAAAAATAAACACGAGCAAAATGGTGGTCATACAAAAACCGTCACCCAGCGCGGACGGCAATGCTCCCCGAATCAACGTCAACGGCGCTTAACTCAAAAATGTGGAAACCTTTGCTTATCTGGGAAGTACGTTGTCATGCTGAGGCAAATGTAGCGGCCACCTGATGAGGATGGACGACGAGCGACTACCCAAACGAATTTTTGACGGAGATGTCGCAACGAGTGTTCGCCGTCAAGGAGGACCAAAACGACACTACAAGGACCCCTCGAAAAACTATCCGGATCAACTGCAAATCAACCCGGCGTCTAAGGAGTATCTCGCCCAGGACCGCTCGGCCTCTAGAAGAGCGGTGCGGACTAGTGCAGCAATTAATGTAGTCAACTGGATCGCCACTGCCAACCCCACAGGGCGGCTTGAAGATCAGAAGCGCTCCCGATCAACACCGCCAGTGTCCAAGCCCTCTCAGCATGGCCACGCTACCAACGCACATTCCTCGCTTGACTCGGCTGCGTCGGACATCTTCGGACGCAATGCAACAACGCACCTCAGAAAACACTAACTTCTACATTGACGAACACTCCTGCTTCAAACCCCCATGACGACCACCCTACCACCGCTGATCATTCTACCAATGCCCCGCCGCCCTCGAATAACGGCACCATCTTCCTTCCCGCATCGCCTGCCTCGATCACGATGACAACCACCACTGGTACCCGCCACCTGTTACCTCCACTACAACCGCCCCCACCCCTCCCCACTAACAGCGACGGGCACTCGATTCTATACTTCCCTCATTGCGATCGCACATTCACCTCATACATCGGCCTGTTCGGTCATTCGTGAATCTAACGCGTTAAGCCTGGAGCATCAAAAGAGCAGAGACCGCCAGCTCCACTCTTCTCAGTGCTCTCGCGCATTCACTCATCACATGGGCCTGTTTATTCACATGCGCATCCATGAAAGTCAAATTTACTACGAGACCTGCACACCGAACATCCCTCCAAACTTCTGTCTCCAGCCCTCCCATTACCAAGATCACCAGTACCAGAAGCACAATCTCCGCCGACTCAACACTTTCCGACCTATTTTTCCCTCTGCCACCGCACATGCACATCACGCAAACGCGGGATCTTTCACTTGCGAATCCATTGACCAGAGATCGTCGAACTAGTGCAAGGAGCACCAACATGCACTCGCCGCACCCACCTCAACTTTTCGCACTGTCCATGTACATTCACACATCACATAGGCATGTTAGACCACATGCTTATCTATGAAACCTGCAGTAGAACATAGCAGGGTACACCAAATTACAAATCACTCCTCTTAAGCCTCTATATTACGACAGTTCGACCGTCAATTACGACGAGGTCCACCGTATGCTGCACGGAAGAGTGTTGCATGGACGGTGACTTGCACGTGATGTAGTTAAAAGTGATAGTAGAATTGTGCTGCATCTACCGCACTCTCTCCTCCTCCCACATCTAAGCCCGGAGTTATTACAGAGTCAAGAAGACCGGAGGCGGGAGAGGGGGCAGGTGGCTGGCGCGGCCGGAGCCGCCCCTGGGTGTACCACCACACCCGACTCGGATCCCACAGAGTGGAAGTGCAATAAAAGCCACATTAACAAGGCGCCATTGCAGCCTGACTCTCAGTCCGCCAGTCAGCCACTACACACAAAACACACATTGGGTTGACCACGCGGTCCAAGTTTTCCCGTCAGTTGGCAACCTTCCAATCCACGGCTTTTAGCGCACCGTGATAGTTTCAAGCGCGTCAGATTGTTTATAGCGAGGAAAATGCTCTGAGCTGTCGACCTCACTCTCTCCCCTATACCCACAATCAGACCACTGCCCAAGCCGGTCAGTTGTCTGATGTGGGAGTGGGCGCATTGACTGACGGGTCGGCGTACCCATCTTCGCGCGCCACAGCACGACCCGACCACTTTAACTCACACACCAGAATTTACTAAAGCAGGGGATATGGAGGAGCCATCGCCATCTGATTCCCAGTCCACTGGTCAGCCACCCACACAGCAAATACACTGGGCCGACAGCGGGGTTTTGTGTACGGGTCAGATTATCAACCGTCCAAGCCACGGTTTCTAGAAAACCGTGATATTATCAGGTACGTGATGGTGAGGGTGTTTTCTATGTATTGCTGTAGGTAGTGTGCGCTGATATGGCTTAGCCTCCGGTGGTTTACCGCAAGTGGTCGTGGAGACGCATGTGTTCTAATAGGCCCATGCGGTATGTAAATGTGCGGGAGCAGTGAGAGAAGTGGAGGTGGGTGCGTCGACCGTATGTCGGAGCCCCAGGCACTTTTTCACCAGCCTATGTTCGATGGATTCGCAGGTGACCGACCAGGCCGATGCGTGAGTTGAAGTTGCCGGCGCAGTGTGGGCAGGAGAAATCGGGAGAGGCTGGGGGGATATCATTCATGGGAGTTGGGGTGGCAGTGGGTGTAAGATTAGGAGGATCGAAGGGTGTTTATGGAGTATCGGTGTTGTCAGCATTGCGTTGACCGACATGGACCGACCGATATGGATACGCATGTGACCGAATAGGCCCATGCGATAAGTGAATGCGCTAGGACAGTGAGGGCAGTGGAGGTGGCGATCTCTGCTGTGTGTTGGTGCTCCAGGCACTGGTTCACCAGTCTCTGTACGATGGATTCGGAAGTGACCTACCAGGCCTATGCGTGAGGTGAATGTACGGTCGCATTGAGGACAGTTAATGAGAGAGTCTCCATCGCTGGTGGGGGTGGTGGTGACGGCGGCGGCGGTGGTGGTGGTTGCGGTGGTGGGGGTTACAGGTGATGAGTATTGGGATGTAGTCTCTATGATGGTTGGAGTAATGGAATTGATGCCAGGAGTGAAATTGAGGGAGTCCGAAGGAGGCTGGCAGGATTTGACGTAGAAGTTGGAATTGTCGGATTGTTGGTGCATTGCGTCCGAAGATGTCCAACCAGGCCGATTCGCGCGCGGAAGACGCGTTGACAGCGCGGGCATGTTGGAAGGGCCTGGGCATCGGCGGTGTTCGTCCGGGGCGCTGGTGACTTTCATACCGCTCTTTTGGCCTTGGTGGTGGTGATTCGGTTGGCCTCATAGATAGCTGAGCTAGTCTTCACGGATCTCCTCCATGCCGGTCAATCGGTGGCGAGGTCCTTCCAGGTCGCCGGGTTAATTTGCAGTTGCTTCATTGATTTCTTCAAAGTGTCCTTGTAGCGGCGTATTTGACCTCCCTGTTGGCGACCACCCGTAGCGACATCTCCGTAGAAAATTCATTTCGGTAGTCGCTCATCATCCATCCTCACCAGTGGCTGCTCCATTGCAGTTGCACTTGCCTCAGCATGGTTTGGATGCTGAGAACTCCGGTCTGCTCCAGGACTTCCGTGTCCGGGATCCTGTCTTGCCATCTCAGCTTCAGTATTCTGTGGAGGCAGCTGAGATGAACGTGATTCAGCTTCCTGGCTTGGCTGGAGTAGACGGTCCAGATCTTTGCTCCGTAAAGGAGGGTTGTCAAGACGACGGCCTTGTACATCCTCAGTTAAGTGTTCAGGTGAATACCGTGGCGATTCCACACGGAGGCCTGCAGCCGGCCGAAAGCCTCACTGGCTTTGGAGATCCATTGGGCAACCTCGTCATCGATTCTCGTGTTGCGTGACAGCGTGCTTCCTAGATAAGCGAAGGTTTCCACATGTTGAGTTGAGCACCGTTTAAATTGATTAATGAAGCAATGTATTCCACGCTGGGTGGCAGTTGGTGCATGAAAACCGTTTTGGCTTTAATGATTGTGAATCAAAATTGGCGCAGTCTACGGTGAAAAGGTCCATACACCTTTGCATGTCCTCCTCCGTCACGGTGTGAAGGGCACAGTCGTCCACAAAGAGCTAGTCATGGACTGTAGTCGTAGACACGCCTGTTGAAGCCTGCATACGCCGACTGTTGAGAAGGTGTCCGTCAGTTCAAATAGCAATGTGGATCCCAGGTTACTCATCACGGTAGGCGTCCATCAGCATAGCAGAGAACATGAGACTGAAGAAGGTGGGGGCCAGTACGCAGATCTGCTTCACTCCATTGGTTACTGCGAAGGCTTCGGATACCGTCCAGTTGTCAGTGACACGTGACGTCATCCCGTCAGGAAGCTGACGTACCATGTGCGTGAACCGCTCAGGACAAGTGAATTAATTCGTGACTTTCCACACTACGTCACGATTCACAGTGTCAAAGGTTTTCGTCAGATCCACGAAGGTAGAGTACAGGTGAGTTCACATCTCCTGGCGGGTGGCAAAGATCATATCTGTTGTTCCGCGGTGCCGGCGATAGCCACATTGGCTATCCGGGAGCAGGCCATGCTCTAGGTGACCGTTCAGACGATTGAGAAGGATACGGGCGAAGATATATCCGGCGATGTAGAACTTTTTGAGAGAGAGGGGAGATGGAAAGTTCGGGAGTCGGACATACCGGGTTTAGAGTCACCCAAAACACCGGAGACCCTCACGTGCTTTAGCACGCTGGTCATGACGATTGCCCCGGGTATGGCAGCTAGGAAGAACCCAACTGCGAGGATCCACAGGTGAGAGTGGGGTACCAGTAAGAGGCGGCCAAAAGAGCATTCACCACCTGTACGAGACAAATGGAGCGACCAAATGCTATCTGTGTGGTGCTACCGCTAACTAGTACCCCTAAAACCCCTCCACATCACACATGATCACACGCAACACCACATAGTACATGTATTCAACCAGCAATTCTCACTGATAGGAAAGTATAATCCTCGGCTCCTTCTCCATGTGGTTTCTCTGCTGCATGTGCACTCTACGTCTGCGACTATCGTGGTTCGCTAAGTGCCGCGGATTGCAAGGTAAGCAGCTGACAATTACACCCAGATCTCGCAGTCGGCCCAATATGTGTTTGTGCGGAGTGACCAATTGGTGGCCTGAGATTCAGGCTGCAATGGCTCCTTCTTAATGTGACCTTTGGCGCTCTCACACATGTGAGATGATAAACGCTCAACCTCTTGTGTGAAATTCTGGTGCCTGTGTTTGGAGGGGACAGGTCGCGTACGTAGTGCGTGCAGACGAGGCCTTAATACATATCTCTGGCTGCGTCCAACGCCCTCACCAGTCTGATGACTGACGCAGACGGTGGCTCGGGCTTGGGAATAGGTGTAGAGAGTGACTTCGATGGTCCAACGCATTTTCCTTACTACAAAAGAATCAAACGCACTTGAAGCTATCACGGTGTGCTAAAAGCCGTGTCTTGGAAGGTTGCCAACTGATGGGGTAACTCGGACCATGCGGTCAGCCCAGTGCATGCTTGTGTGGATTGCCTGACTTGCGGGCTGAGAGATTGGTTGCAATTGCTCCTTTTTAATGTGGCCTTTATGGCACTCCCACCCCATGGGATCCGGGCCAGGTTTGGTGACACACTTAGGGGCGGCTCTGGTCACGCCAGCCAACTGCGCCCTCTCTCGCCTCTGATCTTCTTGACTTGATCGTGACACTGGGCCCAGGTGGGGGAAGGGAAGAGTGCGGTAGTTGCAGTATAAGTTTACTATCACGTAAAACTCATCAGTGCATAAATCACCGCCCTGAACCATCCTCCTATGCAGCACAGGATGGACCTCATCAGAATCGATGATAAAACTGTTATATGTGCGTTTGCGCGCGCGTGTGGTAGAAAGTACACCTTTCTGCTCCTCACACTCATTTGAGAGCTGCTTGAAAATGCGTTAGTTGGTGATTTACAGTTTTACGCCTAATGGGTCGCCGTCAGCACGCCATCTCTCCTCCGAGGGGCGATCTCATTGCGTGAGTGTAACATTTGCGCGTGAGAATCTTTGGCGCAGCAATATTGGAGTCGATCGAGGCACGGGAATGGTCATGTCGTTGTCACGTTGTGAATAGCAGACGCTTCGAGGGGGTTGCGATTTATGAAACAATGCTAGCCCTCGGGGCCAATCCTTAGAGTCATCAACAAGAAGCGAGTTTTCTAGACATCTACCAAAGCAGCCACCGGATTTCGTTATCTACGGCTTGCATGGCGTTGTTCCAAATGACCAAGCCTACGCGAAAGTCGGGTGCTACATGCGAATTACTCGACCGTGACCACTGACTGACTACAAAAAGATAACTAACAGTTGACAGTAGTGCTGCCGATCAACTTAATTGGCACGGACAAGGGAATCACATAACTACAGAATTACACTCCCTACCGACCGAGTACTATGAAGACGTGAAAAATGCCCTTTGAAGTGTCCTCTGAATAAAAAATGTTATTTAGAAAGCGCCCTGATTTATTCTTCTACCCAAATGTTTACTTTGGCAGGCTGAGGTTCAGGAAAATCGCACAGTTGCAAAACCCTTGGTGCCACCTGCGTTCCGTAATGCCCAGGAAGGGCCTTCTTTCTCCGTTTCGCCCTCATATGGCGTGATAAGATATTCTGGGACAATCTTGAAGACATGGAAAGTGGCTGCCTGGTCGAGAATCTACCCACCGCGAGACAATGTAAGTTTGGTTTCCGTTGATAAATAGGCCCCCGCCATCTCAGTGCGAGTGAGGCAGAGAGAGAGAGAGGTAGAGAGAGAGAGAGAGAGAGAGAGAGAGAGAGAGAGAGAGAGAGAGAGAGAGAGAGAGAGAGAGAGAGAGAGAGAGAGAGAGAGAGAGAGAGAGAGAGAGAGAGAGAGAGAGAGAGAGAGAGAGAGAGAGAGAGAGAGAGAGAGAGAGAGAGAGAGAGAGAGAGAGAGAGAGAGAGAGAGAGAGAGAGAGAGAGAGAGAGAGAGAAAGAGAGAGAGAGAGAGAGAGAGAGAGAGAGAGAGAGAGAGAGAGAGAGAGAGAGAGAGAGAGAGAGAGAGAGAGAGAGAGAGAGAGAGAATCCAAACGAGCTGATTAGGAGGCACATACAGTGTGAAGGTCGCGTGCGCACTGACTAGTTGGCAAGTCCCTCATCAACACGCTACAGAACCATGCTCGTCGGATGTATGTCAAAACATGCGGCAACATGTTGCATTTAAAAACAAGTCCTCCTCGAGCGGTTTAAGACACATAGTGGAGGCTCCGATTTCATTCCTGACGAAAAATACCCATGCCGACATCACAATGCGAAGTATAAATTAGCGGCCGTCTAAAAGGTTGGTATATCCTGAAGTGCATCATTAAACTGACACCCATTTTGGACAATGGTTGATGAGGGATAAGAATTGTCATTTAATCAGCCTGAAGTGATAGAAAAAACGGCAGACATCTCCGTCATATATTTATCAATCAACCCTGAAGTGACTCTCCACAGATCTCCAGCGCAGGAAATGCAGTACCCGTTCTCCTTACGGAGCTACAGTCGCAGTCGATTGCCTTGCAGCCAGAAGTCAGTCATTTAGCGATGATGAGGGAGGTGGAGTTAAAATTTCGCTGTGTAGGGCAACGCCAGGTATCCAGGTCTCAAACCAAGATTCCTACATACGAGACGATCGTGCCCATCCACTATGTGTCCTTTTAAGTTAGTGTGTCTCGACAGCTTAAGCCGTAGGGCGACCCTCGCCATTAGAACCTTCAGTAATTGTGCTTGGAACGGCTCTAATCATATCTACTCTAGCCGGAGTCTAAATTTTGGCCATTTGAGTACATTTGAGCCGTCAGTGCTAAGTGCAGCGCGCGGTTGAGATGAATTCGTCCTGCGAATAGCGTCAATTCAAGTGCAAATGCATTTCCGCCACCGCTGCCTTGACAGCAAATGTACTCTTAAATGCGTCGATTACAAAAATCTGGTGAATTCGGCTCTAACAAGAGAGACTTTGACTCGACATAGCAGAAGCATGTCCATGGTGCTTTTTCACGACCGGAACCAAAGACTGCAACGTTACAACTCGAAGCTCGATCAAGCTTAATCACATTTCTAGGAAGCTACTAGGGAGGAATCGAATAATATTGAGCAGACCATCCTCAGGCAGGCTTGGAAAGTTGATGCCAAACTGCGACTAACCTACTCAGAACGCGCCCGGCGTCCTTGTCCACAACCTTTCCTCTTAACCTCTCACCAGCAAACAACTTGCAGTCCTTGAATGTGGAGCCGAGTTAAATGCGGCCTTTGAATGCGTTTTTCAACAAGGTGGCATTTACAGCTCCGTCTATCCTGTGGCTTGACATGTCTCGCTAAGTTCTTAGAGTGAAATCGCATTATCTATCGTTCTTACTCGCTAAGGCGGACAGCCGGGAACGAGAATGGTGGAGGCCACATTCTATGCGACGTCTCCACCCCAGCCCATTGTCCGTTTGTGCCAGCATCCCTTTGCTGTAAAGTTTCCTCCTCCTCGCACAACTTCTCTCATCCTGGGAGTCGAGCTACCGACAAGCTAGCTTCCGACCGCTTCGTTTAGTCTGGGATGCACAATGACCTGAAAGCTTGGACACGGGCTTGTCTCGGCTGTCAACGGAGCAAGGTCTACACCGGAATACCTTCTTCGGTTTCGTTGCCAGGTTCAGCCAAGTCTACCTGGACATTGCAGGCTACACGCCTCTGTCCAGGGCAAAACTGCATAAGCTGCAAAAAGGTCAAGATGCCTGTTAAGGGAGTTAGCATCTGAATACCACGCCTCAAGCGTTATCCGTTCCAGCTCTGAGTTACCCCGACCTACGATGGTGGCTCCCTGAAATCGAGATTATAGTCCGTTTCTCTCACATGTGTTGCAAGCTGCGAGTTTGGGTCTAGCCTCCGAGCTACCGACTTGTGCACCTGCAGGCGGGTCTGCAATTTCCACCCGGTTTCCCCAACTTTATTGCTATTCCCTTCGTTGATACTCATTTTGTAGACAACTGCTAAGGTTTCGCTTAGTGGCACCGCGTCAGTGGGTTGCATCAAACGGCGACGAATTGTTGCTTCGGGTCGGTTGGCCACGCATACTCTGGTGGGTTGTAAAATTCGGGAAACCGCCTCAGAGACTCCCTTAATGTAGGGAATGGTTCTCCAGATTTCAGGTTGTTGTTCCCTTAGCCGTCGTCTGTTTACATGACGCCTGCATTTCTCTATAAAATGGTTGGGATATCCATTAGCCTTAAAGCGTCTCTGGAGGTAGAGTCGTTCGGCCCTTTTGTCTGCTGGTGTGCTGCAATGGATTTCGGCTATTTTGAATGGAGTGCGGGTACAGCTGCGTTTGTGAGGCAGAGCGTAATTGCTGCTAAAGTGTAGTATTTGATTTGTATCGGTTGCTTTCTAAACACTGTGGTTTGCAGATGTCGTGCACCGGCGCACAAGCACGTCGAGGAAGGGGAGTTGGTTGTTTGTTTCAGCTTCCATCGTGAATTGGATATTCAGGTCTACCGAGTTCAGTAATTCCTTTGAGGTGCCCAAATTCGATTGTTTTAGTAACGACGAAAGTGTCGTCGGCGTAACGAGCCCGGAAGTTCTGTTGATACTTGCTGAACATTAAGAGTTCTAGTTATTGCAGGACTACTTCAAAAATCAGGCCTGACAGGGGGAGCCCACAGGAGTGACTTTAATTTGTTTGTACACATGTCCACCAAAGGGGAAATAGGTTTTTAGGCAGCGCCTTAGAAGCTCCAGCAAGTGTTCGGACTTCAGGCGCTTGTTCATCCCACCATAGCGTTTAGCCAGAAGGTTTTTTTCAACGGAATGGATTTGAAAAGTGAAAGGACATCAAAGAGCATCATGGATTGGTCTGACTGTAACTTCAGGTGCTTCATGCGGTCAAGGAATTGATTCACAGATGCCACTGTTGTTGGTGAGCCGTCTGCCCAGAACTTAAGAAGACAGAACATCCATTTTGTCAGAGCGTATGTTGGAGTGTCACGAAGGGGCACGATGGGACTGTGTGGTACCTGTGCCTTGTGTATCTTCAGCAGACCGGTGTTGGGTGTGCCTTCACACCCGGTACGTCTGCTCTCTTCCCCCTGCTCTTCCCCTCTCCATCTCCCCTCCTACTTCTACTCTTCCCCTCCTTTCGCCCTTCTTTCCTCCTCCCTCGCTCTCCTCTCCTTTACTCTTTCGTCTTCCCTTCTCCCTCGCTCCTCACCCTTCCCTCCTTCCCCACGGTCGAAAACGTCATACGGCGAGGGCGACATGCAATCACGTAGGCGGCCCAGGCGAATTGGTCGTTCTCTCACTAACCCAAATCGTGACCGATAGTGGAGTTCGGTAGCCACCTGGGATGACTCAGCAGCCCTATTTAGGGACAGCACTGCTTACCCCTCACGAGGAGGGGACTAGAAAAATTGCCCCCAAAACAAATGCTGGGTCTCCCGACAGCTGCAGCAGACCGTGGCTAGCAGACTACAATTACATGCGGTCCAAAAACTCTAAACAATAGCAACAACATCTCCTCTCCCGATCTCCCACACCGTACCCTCCGGTGTACCCCTCGGAATGCTTGAGTGATCTTGTTCACTCTAGCAGCCGGGAATGTTCGTTCCATTTAGACAATCCCAAGATTAACCGACAGAACGGAGGACGGCACTAGTCACTCGGGAACTGGCGCTGGTGTCGCCTTTGACGTCCGGAACGACATCATGGGATATCTGCCCTGTTTGCCGCAGAGTATCAATGATCGCCTGATGAGCCTCCGCCTGCCTCTTCGGGGCGACAAACTCGCCACCATCATCAGCGCCTAAGCTCCTCCAATGACGAGCTTTGATGCAGCGAAGGACAAATTTTACGAGGACCTGCATGCCCTGCTGGCAACTGTGCCGAAGGTGGACAAGTTAATTGTCCTTGGCGAATTTAACGCCCGCGTCGGGACGGACCACGCTGCCTGGCAGGGAGTGCTGGGTCCCCACGGTCTCGGTAGCCACAAAGATAACGGCTTTCTTTTTCTTCTGCGAACGTGTGCGAAACACCGTCTCCTGCTGATCAACACCTTTTCCCGCCTCTCGATGCGGCATAAGGTGACCTGGGTACACCCCCGGTCGAGACACTGGCACCTCTTGAACTATGCTCTCGTCAGGAGGCGAGATCTAAAGGACGTGCTTGTGACAAAGGTGATCGCCGGCGCCGACGTATGGATGGATCACCATCTCGTCATCTCTAAGATGAGGCTTCGTCTGCATCCACTTAGAAGGCCCAAGGAAAGCGACCACAAGGTAAGTTGAACACTGCTTTGTTGAATATGCCTGCTCACCATCTACATTTCAGCTACGAACTGGCCAACCGTCTAGCCAACCTTCCAGTCGCCGACGCAAAAATCTCCGTGGAGAACCGCTGGTGTCAGCTGAGAGACACCATCCAATCCACTGCCCTGGATGGCCTCGCCCGCTCACGTCGTCAGCACCAAGACTGGTTCGATGACAACGACGCAGCTATAAACGCTCTGCTCGTCGAGAAGAACCAGTTGCGCAAAGCCTACGTCGATCACCCTACCGCTGCAAACAAGACAGCCTTCTACTGAAGTCACCGCCTTGTACAGCAACGGCTGCAGGAGATACATGATGCCTGGATGACATGCAAAGCAGAGGAAATCCAAGCATACGCGGACCTAAACGAATTGAAGAACTTCTTCGCCGCCATCAAGGCTGTCTACGGACCTCCCGTCCAAGGCGCTGTTCCTCTTCTCACTGCCGACGGCAGGACGCTACTCAATTAGAAGACGCAAATCCTGACGCGATGAGCAGAACACTTTCAAAGCGTTCTTAAACAGCCCTCCACCATCTCCGACGCCACCATCGATCGCCTGCCTGAAGTGGAAATCAACGCCAACCTTGATCTCCCGCCCTCTCTCCAAGAAACCATCAGAGCCATGCAGCAACTCTCCAGTGGGAAAGCACCTGGCTCGGACGCGATCCCCACTGAGATTTACAAGCATGGCGAACCCCAACTGATGAACTGACTCACAGTGCTCTTCCAGGAGATGTGGAACCAAGGGAAAGTTCCACAGGATTTCAAAGACGCAACTATTTTCCACCTCTACAAGAGGAAAGGGAGCCACCAACTCTACGACAAACACCGAGGAATCTCGCTGCTGAACATCGCCGGAAAGATATTCGCCCACATTATCCTCAATCGCCTGAACGCTGATCTGGAGCAAGGACTGCTCGCGGAAAGCCAATTTGGCTTCCGACGACACCGAGGAACAATCGACATGATCTTCGCTGCTCGACAGCTGCAAGAGAAGTACCAAGAGATGCGGACTCACCTCTACACTACCTTCGTGGACCTGAAAAAGCCTTTGCCACGGTGAATCGCGACGGGCTGTGGAAAATCATGCAAAAAATTCGGCTGTCCTAAACTTTTTACGCATATGGTACGTCAGCTCCACGACGGGATGATGGCGCGTTTTACTGACAACGGGACAGTATCCGAAGCATTCGCAGTGACCAACGGAGTGAATCAGGGCTGCGTCCTTGCCCCTACCCTCTTTAGTCTCATGTTCTCTGCCATGCTAATGGACGTGTACCGTGAAGAACGGCCCGCGATCCAAATCGCCTACCAGATGGATGGCCGACACCTCAACCAATGACGAATGCACTTCCACTCACGTGTCTCCACAGCCACCATCCACGAACTTCTCTTCGCGGACGACTGCGCACTCAATGCAACGACAGAAGAGGAAATGCAAAGGAGCATGGACCTCTTCGCTGCCGCCTGTGACAATTTCGGACTTCGCATCAACACTGAGAAAACGGTTGTGATGCATCAGCCGCCGCCTAATACCACGAACTCTGCAGCTCACATCAATGTCAATGGCGTCCAACTGAAATCTGTGGATACCTTCACGCACCTGGGCAGCAATCTCTCTGGCAGCACCAAAGTCGATGATGAGATCGCCCATCGGATTGCCAAGGCCAGCCAAGCCTTTGGACACATGCAGAACGTGGTCTTGAATTGACACGGTCTTCACCTCAGCACCAAACACAAGATGTATAAAGCTGTCATATTGCCAACGCTGCTGTATGGAGCGGAAACGTGGATTGTCTACCAAAAGCAGGCGCGAAAGCTCAACCAATTCCACCTCAGCTGCCTTCGCAGAATACGAAAGCTGACAGGGCAAGACAGGATACTGGACACGGAAGTGTTGGAACGAACAGGCCTTCTCGACATTTATGCTCAGATGAAACAACTGCAACTGCGATGGAGCGGCCACCTTGTTAGGATGGATGACGGACGACTACCCAAACAACTCTTCTATGGAGATGTCGCCATGGGGGTCAAGTACGACGCTACGAGGACACTCTGAAGACTTCTCTGAAGCAACTGCAGATCAACCCGGCGACCTGGGAGGACCCCGCCCGGAACCGAACTGCTTGGATAAGGACAGTGAAGACAGGGGCAGCAATCTACGAAGCCAAAAGGATGGCCGCCACCAAGACCAAAAGAGCGGCACAAAAGTAACCAGCGCCCAGGTCCTTCCAACATGCCCACACTGTCAACGCACCTTCCGTGCGCGAATAGGCCTGGTCGGACATATTCGGACGCAATGCACCAACAATCCAAAATTCCAACTTCTACGTCCAATTCTGCAAGCACTTCTTCGGACACTCCCTCCCTCACCACTGGCATCAGTTACATTACTCCTACCATCATAGAGACTACATCCCAATACTCATCATCTGTTACACCCAACACCCCTACCACCACCACCACCATCAGCGATGGGGACTCTCTCCTAAACTGTCCTCATTGCGACTGCACATTAACCTCACATCGGCCAGGTCGGTCACTTGTGAATCCATCGTACAGAGACTGGTGAACCAGTGCCTGGAGCACCAACACACAGCACTGCCCTCAATTTCCTCGCGCATTCACTCATCGCATGGACCTATTCGGTCACATCTGCATCCATGACAACCTGCGGTAAACCACCGGAGGCTGAGCCACATAAGCGCACACTACCTACACCAATACATAGACAAATCCCTCACTATCATCATCAAGTACCTAAATATCCCGGTTTCCTAGAAACCGTGGCTTGGACGGTTGACAATCTAACGCGTACACAAAACCCCGCTGTCGGCCCAGCGTATGCTCTGTGTGTGTCGAGTGGCTGACCAGTGGACTGGGAGTAAGACGACGATGGCTCCTCCATATCCCCTGCTTTAGTAAATCCTGGTGTGGGCGTAATTGGGGCCAGGTCGTCCTGTGGCGCACGAAGACGGGTACGCCAACCCGTCAGCCAATGCACCCACTCCCACATCAGACAATTGACCGGCTCGGATAGTGGTCTGATTGTGGGTGTAGGGGAGATAGTGAGGTCGACGGCACAGTGCATTTTCCTCACTATAAACAATCTGACGCGCTTGAAACTTTCACGGTGCGCTAAAAGCCATGGATTGGAAGGTTGCCGACTGACGGGGTAACTCGGACCACGTGGTCAGCCCAATGTGTGTTTTATATGGAGTGGCTGACTGGCGGACTGAGAGTCAGGCTGCAATGGCGCCTTGTTAATGTGGCTTTTATTGCACTTCCACTCCGTGGGATCCGAGTCGGGTGTGGTGGTACACCTAGGGGCGGTTCCGGCCGCGCCAGCCACATGCGCCCTCTCCCACCTCTGGTCTTCTTGACTCTGCTATGGTGTCGGGCTCAGGTGGGGGATGAGGAGAGAGTGCGGTAACGTTAAGCGTCGCAGTTGGAAGGTTTCCAACTGACAATTACACCCAGACCTCGCAGTTAGTCCAATGTGTGTTGTGTATAGTGGCTGACTGGGGCTATGAGAGTCAGGCTGCAATGGCTCCTTCTTAACGTGACCTCACATATGTGAGATGAAAGTGGTTAACCGCCTGTAGTGTGAAATCCTGGTGCTCGTGTTTGGGGGGCCAGGTCATGCACGTAGAATACGTAGACGAGGTCACCAGCAGTTGCGCCCACTTCCGCACCAGACAACTGACCGGCTCGGGCAGTGGTTTGACTGTGGGGGTGGGAGAGAGAGAGAGTGAGGTCAACGGCTCAGCCAATCTGATGCTTACACCAGACCACGCCGTCGGCCCAGTGTATGTGCTGTGTGTCGAGTGGCTGACCAGTGAACTGGGAGTCAGACGGTGATGGCTGCTCCATATTCCCTGCGTTTGTGAATCCGGGTGTGTGCGTTATGGGGGCCAGGTCGTGCTGTGTCGGGCGAAGACGGGTACGCCGACCCATCAGCCAATGCGCCCACTCCCACATCAGACAACTGACTGGTTCGGATGGTGGTCTCATTTTGGGGGTGGGGGGGGAGCATTTTTAGCGCATTTTCTTCACTATAAACAATCTGACGCACTTGAAAATATCACGGTGTGCTAAAAGCCGTGGCTTGGAAGGTTGTCAACTGACGGGATAACTCGGACCGCGTGGTCAGCCCAATGTGTGTTTTGTGTGGAGTGGCTGACTGGCGGACTAAGAGTCGGGCTGCAATGGCTTCTTCTTAATGTGGCCTTTATGACACAATCACTCTGTGGGATCCGAACCAGGTGTGGTGGTACACCCAGGGGCGGTTCCGGCCGCGCCAGCCACCTGTGCCCTCTCCCATCTCCGGTCTTCTTGACTCTATCATGAAACCGGGCTCAGGTGGGGAGGAGGAGAGAGTGCGTTAGCTGCAGCGCAAGGCTACTATCACTTAAAACTAATTCAAGCGCAAGTCACCGTCCCTGCACCACCCTTCAGTGGAGCATACGGTGGACATCGTCGAAATCGACGGTCGAACTTTGGGTTTCATAGAGAACCAGTTGGTTGGTGTGATTTCCTCCTCAGCTCGTAGTTTTTTCAGGCTTTTGATTAACTGTGCACCCAATTTTGCATATCGTAGGCACAGCTTTTAAGCTTGTTGGTCATCAAGTAGGCCCCGTGCTTTTTTCTTATAAGCTGTTTTGTTCAACAGCACTGTGGAACGACCATTGTCAACTGGCAGGATAATTATGTCTTTATCCGCTTTTAGATTTCTTATTGCTCACTGTTTTTTTTTTACCTAGTGTTTCGCATCTTCTGTTTCGCAGGAGTAAGAAGGAGATTTGGCGACGGATGAAATCTTTCTTCTCTTTCGATGACCCTGTTAGTTGAAGAATGCATTCGAAAGCCGCATTTACCTCAGCGGGCGTGGCGTCTGCTGTGTTGAAAGTGGCTCTACTTTCAAGGACTGCAAGGTGTTTGCTGGTGAGGGGTTTAGAGGAAAGGTTGTGGACAAGGACGCCGGGCGCATTTTCTGAGTAGGGTAGTCGCAGTTTGGCATCAACTTTCTAAGCCTACCTGAGGATGGTCTGCTCAATATTATTCGATTCCTCCCGAGTAGCTACCTGGAAATGTGATTTAGCTTGATCAAGCTGCGAGTTGTAACGTTGCAGTCTTTGGTGCCGGTCGTGAAAAAGCACCATGTACATGCTTCTGCTATGTCGAGTCAAAGTCTCCCTTGTTAGAGCCGAATTCACCAGATTTTTGTAATCGACGCATGGCGGAAGTGCAGTTGCACTTGAGTTGACGCTATTTGCAGGACGAATTTCTCTCAACCGCGCGCTGCACTTAGCACTGACGGCTCAAAATGTACTCAAATGGGCAAAATTGACACTCCGGTTAGAGTAGACATGATTGGAGCCGTTCCAAGCACAATTACTGAAGGTTCTAATGGCGCGGGTCTCCCTACGGCTTAAGCTGTTGAGACACACCAACTTAAAAGGGCACACAGTGGATGGGCACGATCATCTCGTATGCAGGGATCTTGGTTTGAGGCCTGGATACCTGGCGTTGCCCTACACAGCGAAAATTTTAACTCCACCTCCCTCATCATCGCTAAATGACTGACTTCTGGCCACAAGGCAATCGACTGCGACTGTAGCTCCATAAGGAGAACGGGTACTGCATTTCCTGCGCTGGAGATCTGTGGAGAGTCACTTCAGGGTTGATTTATAAATGTATGACGGATATGTCTGCAGTTTTTTCTATCACTTCAGGCTGATTAAATGACAATTCTTATCCCTCATCAACCGATGTCAAAATGGGTGTCAGTTTAATGATGCACTTCAGGATATACCAACCTTTTAGATGGCCGCTAATTTATTCCTCGCATTGTGATGTAGGCATGGGTATTTTTCGTCAGGAATGAAATCGGAGTCTCCCCTATGTGTCTTAAACCGCTAGAGGAGGACTCGTTTTTAAATGCAACATGTTGCCGCATGTTTTGACATGCATCCGACGAGCATGGTTCTGTAGCGTGTTGATGAGGGACTTGCCAACTAGTCAGTGCGCACGCGACCTTCACACTGTATGTGCCTCCTAATCAGCTCGTTTGGATTCTCTCTCTCTCTCTCTCTCTCTCTCTCTCTCTCTCTCTCTCTCTCTCTCTCTCTCTCTCTCTCTCTCTCTCTCTCTCTCTCTCTCTCTCTCTCTCTCTCTCTCTCTCTCTCTCTCTCTCTCTCTCTCTCTCTCTCTCTCTCTCTCTCTCTCTCTCTCTCTCTCTCTCTCTCTCTCTCTCTCTCTCTCTCTCTCTCTCTCTCTCTCTCTCTCTCTCTCTCTCTCTCTCTCTCTCTCTCTCTACCTCTCTCTGCCTCTCTCTCTCTCTGCCTCACTCCTTATCTGGATGCTTGGGGGCCTGTTATCAGCAAAGGCACGTTTGTCTCGCGGTGGGTAGATTCTCGACCAGGCAGCCACTTTCCATGTCTTCAAGATTGTCCCAGAATCTCTTATCGCGCCGTATATGAGGGCGAAACGGAGAAAGAAGGCCCTTCCTGGGCATTACGGAACGCCGGCGGCACCAAGGATTTTGCAACTGTGCGATTTTCCTGAACCTCAGCCTGCCAAAGTAAACATTTGGGTAGAAGAATAAATCAGGGCGCTTTCTAAATAACATTTTTTATTCAGAGGACGCTTCAAAGGGCATTTTTCACGTCTTCATAGTACTCGGTCGGTAGGGAGTGTAATTCTGTAGTTATGTGATTCCCTTGTCCGTGCCAATTGAGTTGATCGGCAGCACTACTGTCAACTGTTAGTTATCTTTTTGTAGTCAGTCAGTGGTCACGGTCAAGTAATTCGCATGTAGCACCCGACTTTCGCGTAGGCTTGGTCATTTGGAACAACGCCATGCAAGCTGTAGATAACGAAATCCGGTGGCTGCTTTGGTAGATGACTAGAAAACTCGCTTCTTGTTGATGACTCTAAGGATTGGCCCCGAGGGCTAGCATGGTTTCATAAAAATCACAACCCCCTCGAAGCGTCTGCTATTCACAACGTGACAACGACATGACCATTCCCGTGCCTCGATCGACTCCGATATTGCTGCGCCAAAGATTCTCACGTGCAAATGTTACACTCACGCAATGAGATCGCCCCTCGGAGGAGAGGTGGCGTGCTGACGGCGACCCATTAGGCGTAAAACTGTAAATCACCAACTAACGCAACTTCAAGCAGCTCTCAAATGAGTGTGAGGAGCAGAAAGGTGTACTTTCTACCACACGCGCGCGCAAACGCACATACAACAGTTTTATCATCGATTCTGATGAGTTCCATCCTGTGCTGCATAGGAGGATGGTTCAGGGCGGTGATTTATGCACTAATCAGTTTTACGTGATAGTAAACTTATACTGCAACTACCGCACTCTCTCCCATTCCCCCACCTGGGCCCAGTGTCACGATCAAGTCAAGAAGATCAGAGGCGAGAGAGGGCGCAGTTGGCTGGCGTGACCAGAGCCGCCCCTAAGTGTGTCACCAAACCTGGCCCGGATCCCATGGGGTGGGAGTGCCATAAAGGCCACATTAAAAAGGAGCAATTGCAACCAATCTCTCAGCCCGCAAGTCAGGCAATCCACACAAGCATGCACTGGGCTGACCGCGTGGTCCGAGTTACCCCATCAGTTGGCAACCTTCCAAGACACGGCTTTTAGCACACCGTGATAGCTTCAAGTGCGTATGATTCTTTTGTAGTAAGGAAAATGCGTTGGACCATCGAAGTCACTCTCTACACCTATTCCCAAGCCCGAGCCACCGTCTGCGTCAGTCATCAGACTGGTGAGGGCGTTGGACGCAGCCAGAGATATGTATTAAGGCCTCGTCTGCACGCACTACGTACGCGACCTGTCCCCTCCAAACACAGGCACCAGAAGTTCACACAAGAGGTTGAGCGTTTATCATCTCACATGTGTGAGAGCGCCAAAGGTCACATTAAGAAGGAGCCATTGCAGCCTGAATCTCAGGCCACCAATTGGTCACTCCGCACAAACACATATTGGGCCGACTGCAAGGTCTGGGTGTAATTGTCAGCTGCTTACCTTGCAATCCGCGGTGCTTAGCGAACCACGATAGTCGCAGACGTAGAGTGCACATGCAGCAGAGGAACCACATGGAGAAGGAGCCGAGGATTATACTTTCCTATCAGTGAGAATTGCTGGTTGAATACATGTACTATGTAGTGTTGCGTGTGACCATGTGTGATGTAGAGTCTGAAGAGGAGGGATGTGTAATTCAGTGTACCCGGCTATGTTCTACTGCAGGTTTCATAGATAAGCATGTGGTCTAACAAGCCTATGCGATGTTTGAATGCGCATGGACAGTGCGAACAGTTGAGGCGGGTGCGGCGAGTGCATGCTGGTGCTCCTTGCACTAGTTCGCCGATCTCTGGTCGATGGATTCGCATGTGACCGATCCCGCTTTTGCGTGATGTGCATGTGCGGTGGCAGAGGGAAAAATAGGTCGGAAGGTGTTGAGTCGGCGGAGATTGTGCTTCTGGTACTGGTGATCGTGGTAATGGGAGGGCTGGAGACAGAAGTTTGGAGGGATGTTCGGTGTGCAGGTCTCGTAGTAAATTCGACTTTCATGGATGCGCATGTGATTAAACAGGCCCATGTGATGAGTGAGTGCGCGAGAACACTGAGAAGAGTGGAGCTGCGGTCTTTGTTGTTTTAATGCTCCAGGCACAACGCGTTCGATTAACGAATGACCGAACAGGCCGATGTATGAGATGAATGTGCGATCGCAATGAGGGAAGGATAGAATCGAGTGCCCGTCGCTGTTAGTGGGGAGGGGGCGGTTGTAGTGGCGGTAACAGGTGGCTGGTACCAGTGGTGGTTGTCATCGTGATCGAGGCAGGCGATGCGGAAAGGAGGATGGTGCCGTAATTCGAGGGCGGCGGGGCATTGGTAGAGTGATCAGCGGTGGTAGGGTGGTCGTCGTGGGGGTTTGAAGCAGGAGTGTTCGTCAATGTAGAAGTTAGTGTTTTCTGAGGTGCGTTGTTGCATTGCGTCGAAAGATGTCCGACGCAGCCGAGTCAAGCGAGGAATGTGCGTTGGTAGCGTGGCCATGCTGAGAGGGCTTGGACACTGGCGGTGTTGATCGGGAGCGCTTCTGATCTTCAAGCCGCCCTGTGGGTTTGGCAGCGGCGATCCAGTTGACTATATAAATTGCTGCACTAGTCTTCACCACTCTTCTAGAGGCCGAGAGGTCCTGTGTGAGATACTCCCAGGACGCCGGGTTGATTTGCAGTTGACCCGGAGAGTTTTTCGAGAGGTCCTTGTAGTGTCGTTTTGGTCCTCATTGACAGCGAATACTTGTTCGACATCTCCGTCAAAAATTCGTTTGGGTAGTCGCACGTCGTCCATCCTCATCAGGTGGTCGCTACATTTGCCTCAGTATGACAACGTACTTCCCAGATAAGCAAAGGATGGAACGTCTTACCCAACATAAAGTTGACAAGTCGCTTTTTTGTAGTACGTGAAGAGACTGATAAGAAGGAGCCACAACAACGGACATGTCGATTTATTTATCAAAGAGTAAAGGGACGCCGCGAAACAAAACGAGGAGGTCCGAAGAGTGTGCATGGTAAACACCGACGGAAAAAGGTTACGCAGACCTCGGGGACATTGAAACGAACAACTACTGTCAAGCGGTAAAGGTGGGCGGAGGATAGAGGGGGAAGAAAAGAAAGCACCAACTCTAAAGTACGAGTTTGTCTAGAACAAGCACAACTAAAAGTACACCAATGAAGGGTGTGATGTCACGCGGTTGGCCGATCAACGAGCGCAGTTGGTCCAGGATGAAGGAAAGGTAGGTGGGGTCGACTGGCCGTTCACGCTGGAAAAGAGTTGCAAACAATGATAAAACAATACTGGCAGTACATAGGAGAAAGGAAGTTCTAAAACCTCAAGAATCCCAGTGACTTGACCAGTCAGACAGTTAAACAACGAGTTCGGCGGCTGCGGGCTGGTTAATAACATTTAATCTCCACAGCATCCTATCGACCGTCAAAAATTTCAACCTACCCTAGTAGGCGGTCAGCAAGCGGTTAAACGTGCTCACTAATTATGCTTCATCCCCCCCCCCCCCCCCCCCCCACCGAGTACGTATTGAAGAGACAACCGCTGAGGTCAAAAAGAGCGAAGGTCTCTACATCCTGGGTAGTAATATTGACAAAATAAGAGCTCGCCAACGTCTATTTCGGAGCTGAAACATGGAAGGCTGTTGGCATCACCACACCCCACATGAAGATCAGGGGCAGGCTAGACTATGAGCATCTGTTAAGTTAAGTTCATGCAAAAATTTAGCGCCTCCATGATAACTTATAAAAGCCTTCAGGAAGGCAAACTAGGCTTGAATAAGCAAGCAACATAATATTAGAATGAAAAAGCGTTGCCACTCACCCTTCGGCCAACAAGTCCAAACTTCTCAACCAGCTTCGTCAGGCGCGGGTCAGTGGCATGCGTAGGACGAAGGTAGACGGACTTGAGAGTGCGCCGCCACCAGTCGGAGCCGCTTAAGGTAGGAAAAAGGAGAATGACGAGGAATGAAGGGGAGTGAATGGCATTTCGATAGGAAGTTTGCTGCTCTTCACGAAAGCGTCAGATCCGTAATGGGCTTCAGAAAGCGAACTCGACTCCGCATACATCCGCCAAAGGCCAGCTAACGACCACCACTGGGCAGCAACATAACTGCACTACAAAACGCTGATGATCGGCTTGAAGATGTTATCGTCACATTTTGCCAGGACTGTGTCTATTCTGACGTAAGCGTAGAAGCGCGGTCGAGGCAGTTACTACATGGTTGAACTCGCTAGGGAATGTGTAGGGGTGTGGGTTAGGAAACGCAAATATCTCGGTGTTACGATTGGGAGAGGTGGGGGGAGGGCAAGAACAAAGGCGTGTGAAAATGTTCGACAAATGGGTGCACTACCAAGCAAGAATGCATGTGGAACAACTCCCGTCAGAACACTCGCAAGTCCTGCGTTAGCAACGACTATCCGAAATCGGCATCCTACGCTTCACACGCATCTGTTGGAATGCGGTGGCTTGAACGAGGAAGGACGAAGGACAGAAAATTCATCCCCCCCAACCCACAGGATGACGCTGGGAGATCATTGACAGAAGCAAAAACAGCTAAAACGGGCAGGTGCGCAGAGAGCTTAAAGTGGGGCGGGGTCGCTTGAGATCGCAAAAAAATATCAGCATAAACACACACACACGACAGTTCGACCGTCGAAATCCGACGTTGGCCACCGTGTGCTCCACACCATGGCGGTGCAGGGACGATGACTTGCGCGTAGATCAGTTTTAAGTGATATTAGACTTCCGCTGCAGCTACCGCACATTCTCCTCCTCCCCACCTATGCCCGGTGTCAATACAGAGTCAAAAAGACCGGAGATGGGAGAGGGCGTAGGTGGCTGGCACGTCCGGGGCCCCTAGGCGTGCCACCACACCCGCATTTTCGGCATTTGTTATGGGAGCGCAACCCGAATAACGCCTGCTGTGCCCTGATGTGGTCCCTGTGTTGGTCTCTCATCGTCAATTCTCACCAGGTGGCCGCTCCATCGCAGTTGCAGTTGACTCAGCATGGCGTGGATGCTGAGGGTCCCGGTTCACTCCAGGACTTCCGTGTCCGGGATCCTGTCTTGCCATCTCAGCTGCAGTATTCTACGGAGGCAGCTGAGATGGAAGTGATTCAGCTTCCTGGCTTGGCTCGAGTAGACGGTCCGGGTCTCGGCTCAGTAAGGAGTGTTGTCAAGACGACGGCCTTACACATCTTCAGTTTAGTGTTCAGGTGAATAACGTGGCGATTTCACATGGAGGCCTGGGGCGGCCGAAGGTCTGACTGGCTTTGGAGATCCGTTGAGCAACCTCGTCGTCGATTCTTGTGTTGCATGACAGCGTGCTTCCCAGATAAGCAAAGGTTTCCACATTTTTGAGTTGAGCACCTTTGACATTGATTCGGGGAGCGTTGCATTCCGCGCTGGGGCATGACAACCGTTTTGGCTCTGCTGATTGTTAATCCAAAATTGGCGCAGCCTGCGGCGAAGAGGTCCATGCTCTTTTCGTCACGGTGTTAAGGGCGCAGTCATCCGCGAAGAGCAAGTAGGTAGACACGGGGCATTAGCGGGCAACGCCTCCCTCTAGAAATGAGCCTCGTCACACAAAAGGACAGACTTTGATGGAAGAAGGCTCAGCCCGAGCTGCAGGAGACTAACCGGTGGCAGAGGATAACAGAGAGAAACGAAAAAAAGATTTAAAGGACTTTATTTAACCGTGGTCCAGTTAACGAGGGTATTCACGCTTCTCGCGTCCACACGACGAGATCTTTTTAATAAGTACGTGATCTGGAGTGAAGGATACACCATTAGCGCGCAATATATGTTACCCAATTGCGCCAAAAGGTACGATGGAATTTGTGACCGCGGTACTTACGGCAGCTTTTCGACACACTAAATGTAATCAACTCACGGAGCCTGGTATGAAGGACCGTTGCTCCGGTTCGTACACGAAATCGATCATCAATTGGGTAGTATAAAGTCTAATCCTAGGTATGCTCAAGAGGGTACAAAGCTTTCTGCAATACAACACTCTTATTTAAAAACCACACAACTGAAAAATTGCCCACGTTTAGAGCCTTGCATAAACCAACCCATACACACTGAGTCCTACTCAAAGAGACGCTGGCAAACGTTCGATGCTGAAGAATTGAATTTTAGCTACCAACTACCGTTTTCAGTTAATCTCTTTGTTAAGTCGTTAACTTGGCCATAACAAAGGGCGTGGATAAAGCACGTAAACTTACGATGTGCCGTGCAGCGTAAAATGGTAATCATAGAGCTTCACTTGGATATATTTTGGTCCAACCGGGAGACCAGTGAGGTCCATGAGTTGTTTCACTAGAAGAAAAGGACATATAAATGAGCGAAACGACACAATGGGAAACGGGAGAAAATGTTAATGCTAATATAAGGTGAGTGAAAGTGAATCTAGATCCACAGCGCAACGCAAAAGTACTCCAGGTTACAAGCATAAAACGGATCATACTCAGGTAGCGATTGGGTATAGTGAACAGCAGTGGCGGCCGTACAACAAACGCCGGAAAGGGGAAGCCTGGCTGATAGACTATCTGCGAACAAAATTGGACGTCTGCAGACAGTGGATGGTGGAACGCACCCGGTTTCAAATGGCAGGAAAAGTCACAACTGAAAATGGGTGTCGGCGTAGTGGGGAGATGACGGGTACGAAGTTAGGTTTGCACATGACGCACACGAGCCGGTCCCAACGCGCGTACGAGCGATACTAAATATGGGGATTTTAATATTGCCAGCAAAGAAAAGGGAGACTGGAATGGCCACTTCTGGCTTATTAGCCGTCGTCAGCCAATCATAACCATTCTACTACTAGCCGTCATGTGGCTGCTGGCGGGACTCGAGAGTGGCCCCAAGGCAGAACGGGACGATTGAGTTACGTTAGCGATCTGTGAGCGTTTATAAACGAATATGGGGCTTTGCAAACCTTCACGAGAGGAACTGCAACGAAGGCCATCTTGTAGAGTTATTGAGGGCAGGTGTCGGACATATTTTCTGGAGAGATGAAGGGAGGAAATATTGAACTGAAACAGCGACTTCCATGGATCAGGCCTCAAACGTTGGTGACACTCGAAAACTATCAAATCATCCGCTAAGTTAATAATTCATCTGCACTGAGAGACTGTTAACAATGTAAAAGGCGGCTTTATTGATAAAAACTCGGCCACGGTCGAGAGCAGGCAAGGGCACTTCGAGCAACTTTATAACTTTGATGAGCAGCCAATCACACCCTCGCTCTCCTCTGTAGCGGAGTCTCCTCCTCCAACCAGTGTCATGCGACTCCTCTTCTGAAATGGAAGTCGCCGACGCCATACAAAGGCTGCGCAACAACAAGGCATATTTAGAGGACGGTATACTCCGCTGAAATCTACAAGTTTTGTGCCGACAATCTAGCGCCCTGGCTCCATGAGACGATTGAACAAGCATGGAGACTCGACTGCGACTCGGGCATCGCTGTACCTGTCCTCAAGAAGGGAGGCAAAACAAGATGCGAGAACTACCTCATCGACGATGTTGCGAAGATATTCGTCATTATCCTGCTCAAGCGATTCCGGGATTTCCCTGACTCTAGGACGAGGTTCAATCAAGTCGGATTCCGTGTTGGGCATGGATGCGCGGACCAGATACTCAAACTGAGTCGCATTCTTGAATTCGGCGATAGCGACCAACAACCGACGGCCGTCAGCTTTGTTGACGTGGTCGCCGAGTTCGATTCTGCCCAGCATGAGTCCCTGTGGCGGATAATAAAACCTGATGGTGCACTAACAAAAATCATCGCCATGATCAAGGCCTACTACCGCTCCACAAGTGCGCGAGTTCTGGTTCATAACAAGCTCCCGCAACCGTTCGGTATTTGGTATGGCGTTCGACAAGGTTGCATGCTTTCGCCCATTATACACAAGAACGCTATTGTCTGGGCGCTAAGGAAGACCCTATCACGAAGATAACTGACTGATTTCGACTACGTCGGTAATGTCGCCTTAGTACGCTCAATATTTGATGATCTGTCGTCCACGGTGACACGGGTGAAGGAGTTCAGTCAATCGGCCAGTTTTTCCGTAAATGCTGGGAAAACCAGGTTTTCAAGCCACATATCTGCCCAGGAGAAGGCACCTCTAGAGTTAATGGCTAGCAAAGTAAAGAAGCAGGCAGTTTAAAATACCGCGTAGCGAGGCTGCTGCTGAATCGACCGAGTAAGGATGACAGCATCCCCCGATCCGATGCTATTCACCGGGTTTGCACAAGCCTCAGAAAATGCCAACACGACATATCCGTCGTCACGCAGGTCACGTGCACCGTGCATCCTTCCGGTCAGTTCTTCTTTATGTTTGTGAATGATGGGCTGTGCACGTGGAAGATGAGCGAAAACTGGAGCTAGTTGCCCACCTCTGCTTGAGGACCATCCTTCGAGTGAAGCACACCGACTTCGTCTCAAATGACAGTCCGCACTCGCTGCGACATCGTAAGAATATCCCAGGCCATCCACGAAAGATGACTGAGGTGGGTTGGGCACGCTCTTCGTCGTCCACTTCACTAGCTCAGTGTCACTGCCCTAGATCCAACACCGTTACCCAATTGGAGGCCTCCGTCGTTTTTAAAGAGAATAGGTTAAATTGTCCAGATCCGTTGTTGCGACTTGGCACGCGTGGAGAGGTATTGTTCAACACATCACGGAGGCCGACTAGATCAGGCATGACCGCAGCCGTCCCCAAGTACAATTGGGGCCAGACTAACGATTTCCAGCAGGGCTGAGCCAGTTCCAGCCCTCGGGTAACCCTCAGGTCTGGACTTATGGCGCAAACAGCACGATCTGTAACAGGTGTGCACAAGCCTGAGTAACGAAATTTCAGCAGGGGCGTTCTCGTTGACATCGGCACATTCATTGTCGTTCACCGAATGAGAGATTTTCGTGGCCAGAAAGGCTGAAGATTATATAGAGCGGTTGCCAGACATTTACTGGGTGGTCAGTGCAGCGCCGCCAATCAAAAGAGTTGGCACGAAACGCAGAAGGCCAACTCTAAGGTGAATATTTTTTTGGAAAAACAAAATTTAGGCATAGGAATGGGTAAGTTAGAGTCTGCGCGGAAATAGCCAAGGTTGGGGGGTGGCAGGGGGGAAGGGAGGGAGAGAGGTTATCAGTCGGAACTTACCATCCTTCTGCTGTGTCAAGATGCGGTAAACGATATTTGCCAGAAGTGGCGACTGGTCGAAGGACTTGTAGGCATCAAGGGCCAGCTCAAAGTCCACAACAGGCGAGTGGCCGACTTAATGGGTGCAACATTTGAACGAAAGTCAGTTTGACAAAACAGATAATAAAAATCTTCGATAAAAAAATCAAAGTAGGAGAAAGGAGGGGGAAAACAGTCAAGCCAGAAGTCAGCAAACAGAATTGAAAAGATAATTAGAGCAGATAATGGAAAACGTAATAAAAGCGAACCAAATACGAACTGGCACGCCTACCATGATTGCGAAAACTCTAAAAAACTGAACGGAAGTAACGAATAAGTAGCGTATGGAGTATTCTTTAAGGACAGTAAATTGCAAAGGGTTGCAAATGGGAACATAACTTTGAGACGGCCTCAGAACTGACTTACAAAGAACTGGAGGCATACGATCGAGTTTGCTGGGAGAAGCGAAGAAAGACAGTTCAGTCCACGGCCCTTTCTCGCTCATTGAACCTTCAAAAACCAGAGTTGCGCGGCCTGTTGGGCTTGGTTGAACGAAGACTTTCTCATCCCTCCTGGAAAAGGGAGAAAAATGTGATTTTTGCATGCAGGCGGATCGCAAATGGAGCCACAAATGTATGCCTCGGGAACAGTCACTGGGTGGGTGGGGTGTAACACGGCATGCGCAGAGGTAAAACAAGTCAGGGGTGGTAAGCTTGCGGGGATAAAGTGATATAAGTTTACATCAATTAGAATTAGGTAGGTCAAATGTTTCTGAATTATCAAACCTTGTCATCAATAAGCTGATCGGTTGAAAAGTGTCTTGTACACTATAACTACTGTCGGATACTCTAGAAGTCTAAGTAGGATAACCTTGAGAAGTATAACTGACGCAGCCAAGAGATAATGGAAGATGCGATTTGTTGTCATCGGCATACACTGACCGGAGCCGAGGATCGAAGCCGGCCTCCTACGGTCAATAACAAACGCCTAACCAAGTGAATGTCAGTTCTGTGTGACCGAGTTAGCCCAAGTCAGGTAACACCGTCTCGGACAGTGGACTTGTGTCCAAGAGTGGTAAGAGATTAAAGTCGATTGCCTCAGTGCATATTCCGCAGTATAATGAATCTGACGCTTTCGCATCCATCAGGGTGCGCTAAGAGCTGTGACTCGGAAGGCTGCCAACTAACAGGATAACTCGATCCTCCGGTCACAACCAGGCTCTTAACGTGGCGTTTACGGCACTCCGATCCAGTCAAGATCCGAGCCACCCCCTCACTTCTTGTTGTTTGAAATCCTGGTTCTTTGTGGGGTTGGTGGCACGAGTAGGGGCGGGTTGACGCCGCGCTATCCACATCGGTCCAATCTCACCTCCAGTCTTCTTGTCTTTGTCTTGATACGGGGCCGAGGTGGGATAGGAGGAGTGTGCTGTAGATGCTTCGTAAGTCTACTATCACCATAAACTAATACCATGCAAGTCACTGTCCCTGCGCCCACCTCACTGTGGGGCACAGGCGGTAGACCTCATCGGAAAGGACGGTCAAGCTGTCACTTAGTCACACGAGGATGAAGTTCGTCGACTTTCACCGATAAAAGGACGGAATGCGAGAGTTCCAGACCGATCAGCGAACGTCACTCACACACCAAGGAACATCCCCGCCTCGCAACCGATGAGGTACAAACCCTGCAATTTCGTGACTAGGGCGTTTGCTCCAAACGAAGGGTTTGGGTGTATACCTGACCAATAACGCCGGCAAAAAAGTCGGAAATGGCTGACACAGTCTTAAGTGTCTTTGCCAAGAAGGCTCCCCGAACCAAAAATTCGTCTATTATGACGATCCAAAACAAGGTACTATTTGTGAACCTGGCTGTTAAGTTTTCAGTTTTCCGTATTACACCGGGCAAAGTGTGCTGAAGCAAACTTCGACAGAAGAGTCTACTTCTAGTAACTACCGCGTAGCTGGGAGCGAGTAAGAGACGCGGGAAGTTTTCAATGGAGAACCACTGTGTACGTGAGACGACGGCTGAAGCAGTTTTTTAAAGAGCAAATGAAAGAATCCCTTTTCAGTGCTATGCTCTACAGTGCAAACCAGGCAGATATAGTTATGAGAGAAGCCGTAAAGTCGGGGGAGGAAAAAACTCACGTGAAGAGCGCACGGTAGTCATTCGCCAGATGCAGTGGGCGCAACGAGCGTGCAAATTCGTGTGCAATCTCGGGAAGAAGCACGGACCGACCAACGAAGGCTTCATGCGAAGCAACGAAAGATGCCTGCAACGAAGGAAAAACACACACACACACATGCACTCAAGCAACACACACACAAACAGAAATGCAAGACAAGTCCCGATTAGTTTAGCGCTGCATGCACATCCTAACGGCCTGTTGGAGATTGGGATTCAAGGCGCACACCTATGGGCTGAAGAGGGTGGGTTTAATGTGTTGGCTTCCCGGATGGGATATCAGGAAACCACTAGGCACTGGCTATAAACTCTGTCAATCAGGTCGCATCATCAAGAACGCCCTACTGCTCCCTATGGCCCGGGTCCAGGTGCTACTAATCTAGTTTGTTCTCTGACAAACCAGCGACGGCTCGGCCTTTTTGACCTTGCAGCGAATCGTTTGAAGATGGGGAAACTTTCAGTTGCCAGGGCTTCGTCTACTTTTTTTAACTTGGCTTGGTTACTGGAGTAACGGAACGGAGGAACCGATAGGAGGGAGAATACGAGAGATTGGAGAAGGGAGGAAGGTTTCGGTAGGCGGAGAAGATAAAAGGTAAAAAAAGTGAGGGGGGGGATGAGGATGGAAAGGGAAGAGGAGAAGATAGAAGGAAGGATGATACGAGGATACCACGTTGTTCAAGAAGTTTGTTCGACTACAGGAATTTAAAAGATTTTCAGGCTGGCCGGTCACGGCAAACAATGCAGCAACAGCTCAGTTGTTCCTGAAGAAAATAGAATTGTTAGATGGCAGCACTAAAGATAAGGATTTCATTTACTCGTAGGGGATCTTGGTTTATACAATCCGTCAAACAATTACAAGATAACCTGGTTTTTGACTATAATTTTGACACGTTAACGTAGATTGATGCGGGGTTTGCATGAGAAAGTTGATGGCGAAAAGTGTTATCACCAACAACGTTTTACCACAAAATGCTTCGTTTTTAAGTCAGATGGTAGGTATAGTCAGAAAATGGTCACCCCTCAATTACGAATCACTCACACTGTGCGGTCACAGTTTGAATATAAAAGGATATGTGTGACCTCAACTCCCTGTAGAATTTCAACACGTTCATGCCTGCTAACGAGCAAATTTTCATGCTTAATTTCACTTAAAGTATTTCAAACTTGCTCAATGACCTTTTTCCGTTAATTGCCTGGAGGATAAAGTCGATTTTTGCAGCATACATGTCTGTAGAGCTGTTCCCACCTGCTAAGATCACAGCTCCGAGATGATAAATCACTCCATCCGCTTGGTTGCTTCCGAGGCAAAGTTCCGTCCTGCGGGTTTTATACATACTATCGTTACTGAGGCCCACCACACGTCTGGCCCTGTTTTATCACAAGGGCATCAGTAGAGCAGGTAGTGTTTGAATGCAGGAGTGATTTCCCAGTAAAAATTTCTAAAGTTCGTAAAACAAAAGCTGCCAGGGCATTGTATAACCACCTAACTATGAGCGTAGGCGTAGTGCCTTTGGCACAGATCATGCCAGAACTAATTTCTGCCGTCTGGAGCATACAAGGCGAATTTCTACATTTTCAGAAGAGACCACCTTGTTTCCCTGACTTGTCTAGGTAACGCGAGCTTCAGTTTAACTTATTCCTTGTTCCTTGTGATAATAACATCAACAGCGGTATTCATGGAAGCTTTTGATAAACAAATGACGGTGAATTCCTTGTGATCCTGTGAGCTGCAGTGCATGAAAACGCCAGCAACAAATCTCGTTCGGGCGTCTGTTCGCCAGTGTCTCTCGCAAATACCTCGAGTATAACTGCTCCTTTGGCCTGAGGTCTGTAGCTCCTCCTCCTCCCGTGCGGGTACTCGTCACAGCTTTCGGTCACCTCAAATGTCCGTCAAATCTTCTAATATTACGAAGCCGAAAGTCCGCCTGGACAAAACTAGTCATTCACAGGCCTCTGCGCACCCCTAAAGCTGACGAATGACCAAAGTAAATCTATGTTGGGAACCAATCGATCTGCAATGCTACTAACCGTATTGTCGTCACCCTACTGACTGGTGGTGACATCTACTTGAACTTAAATGCATCTAAATTGCGTCCGAACCCCAGGCCAAATGCGAAGAAACATTTGGGGAAAAAAAAAACTTTATCGAAATCCTAGACAAAAATACACCGGAGTATAAGTTCGAGAGACCGCACATTCTAGGCTGCAGTCAGAGTACTTGGCATGGGTACACGAAAAACAGACGAAGAAACGTTACAGTAAGTTGAAAAAATAACCATGCCAAACTCAGGCATAGCAGACCAGGTCAAAATAAAAATATTCTGCGATGTCAGGCAAGTTATGCTTGCAGGTAGATAGCACATAACTCCAACTTACAGATGAACCCAGGAAGAGGCCAGTGGCAGCAAGGCCGGTTAGAAGAACTACAGTAAGGTGTTCCATCTTGCGCATGCACCCACGAGCACGAAGGGCCCTAGAAACGGAGGAAAAATCAAAAGGGTGACTGAAACCAAGAGTAAAACAAGTAAATTTAGTAGTTGATGTACTCACAATGGAGTCAGAGTCATGTCTGGGATGGAATGCGCGCCCTTAAATTTATACTGGAATCCCAATATTTAAAGGATTTCTAGGGCCACAGGACAATTTTATGGAAACTAGAATAACGTCAGACAGTTCTTATTTCACGAGATGAGGCAAATTTACTGAAAGAAAAGCGTGCATAGGGCGAAAACCTGTATCAGGCTAGGAGTCCAGCACATTTGGCATGGACAACAGCGATCAGAGTGCCAAAAGCTTCCAGTTTAGGCCTTGAGAACCTCTGACGTCTGCTGAGGAAGGGAATTTGGCATTACCTACCGCAACATATGGCATACTCTTTAAAACTTTCCAGTGAATATGTTGGCGACTTCAATCTGAAATTCCATACCAAAGGATAGGTTGATAGAAGAGGCAGACGGAGGATGGACGACAGAGAATAGATATGAGAATGAGAGAGCGAGTTAGATACCGAGGGGGAGTGACTCCATGTGGCCCAATTAACGAGTGCCATACCATTGGCTTCCGTTGTGGTCCAGCGCGGCACTTTGTCATGGCTCTTCGATACGCACACACAAACAGCCGAGACCGTTTCAATAAACTCACAATTCTTATCTGTCTGGTAAAACATTTGGATTTAAGGGCAAAGAAGGAACACAGGAGAGGAGAAGGAGACCATGCAACGTACGTATAAATGCTGTACAGAAGCGTCAGACCAAAGATTACGCAGGCAGCAGGCACCGAGTATCGGATTAGATCACCAACAAGAAGGCGAAAATGTTCATAGGGAACAGCTACAGAAAGAAAGAAACGACAAATTAGAGAAGATCAAGATGCACAAAGTACGATGCTCATGTGCACATGCTTTGTGTGTAAGAGTTAGTCGAATCATTGTTTATTGCTTGTGCGTCTTAATGAATCACAAGTTGGACGTACGCTGTGGCGAGAAGACTACCTGATAAAACTTATCTTAATACACGGGGAATTGCAGTTTCCCCCGTCACCAAGGTCGATCATAGGAGCAAACGCCTAACGGATACAAGCCGTTGCGGTAGTTTTTCTTTAAGTGCAGGCGCACCACACATATATGACGGCAATTAAGTCGGAGAACCGGAATTATGCTGCGAGAGTTAAAAACGTCGGAGCTAAATAATTGAGTCTAAAACTTTTCCGATAACAGCAAATGATCTCCTTTCGATCCAGCAGTGAGTTGACTATAGGATCGCATGTTAACTGATACGCTAAAATAGAATGGCTGGAAATTGACAAAGCAAGCGAATCAAGGGATCTGTGCTAAGATTAGTAGGGGAACACGGACCGCAACGAAACAAACTTATTTGACTGTATCAAAGCCAGCTACGGCCCCTGCATCAAGGATACTACGCTGCTGCTCAGGTCTGATGACACAACACTTCTGGTGGAGAAATCACAAAGTGTGAGACGCTGGGTTGAGCAATTTGAAAGCGTTCTCAACCGCTCATCAAAGATGTCCGACACTGACATCGACAGGCTCTCAGCGTGGAAAGGAACAACGAACTGGATCTCCCGCCTTACCTACCAGAAACCATCCGAGCCGTGCCACAACTCTCAGGCAGGAAAGCACTGGGGTCCGATGCGATCCCAGCCGAAGTCTACAAGCGCAGCGACTTCCGGCTGTTGGAAAAACTTGCAACAATATTCCAGATGTGACGCCATGTGCAAGTTGCTCAGGATTTTAAGGACGCGACTATCGTCCATCCCTACAAGCGCAAAAGGAACTGGAAACTGTGACAACCACAGGTGCAGCTCGTTGCTCAACACTACTGGGAAGATCTTCACCCACATCATTTTACTCGTCGGAACGGCCACCTAGAACATAAATTTTTCCAGGAACGAAAATATGGCTTTCGATGACACCGAGAAGCAATCGACTCGATCTTCGCCACTCGCCAGCTACAAGAGAAGTGGCAGGAGATGCGGACCCGCCGCTACACTACTTTTTGGGATATGACGAAAACCCCGACATAGTGAATTGTGATGGATGCTCATGCTGTCCTGAGTGGTTCACGCACATTGTAGCGCATGTCACGGACAGCGGGACGGCCTCAAAAGAATTCGGAGTGAAGCAGGAATGCGTACTCGATTTCACCCTTTTCAGCCTCAGGTGCTCTGCCATGGTGGTGAGCGCCTACCATTATGAGGACCCCTGGATCCATATTGCCTACAGGATCGACGGTCATCTTAATAGCTAGCGCGTGCAAGGTACACTACGCCTATCCACTAACAGTTCTTCGCGGATGACTTCGCACTCAACACCCTAACCGAGGAGAATATGTAAAAACAGCATGGACCTAATAGAAGCGAGGAGATGACTCCCAGTAAATAGTCACGAAGTAAACACGATCATTGAAACAAGAGCTTCTATAGGCTGACGTTTCGGATTCTCACTCGTACCTATCATCAGAGACAGTCGACAGGACAGGGCTGACTACCTTCAAAAAGTCAAAGGCTAATTAAAGGAAGGTCGGTTCTGTCTCCTGCGGAGACAACTCCGTGAAAACGGTGACATGCGAAATCAATGCTATGCTGTTGGCATCGTGAAACTCGGGAACAATATCGCCGGTTGACCGGTGCATGGTGAGAGCCCAGGACACAGCTTCGGCCCGATTCTATGGCCTTCCGAAGGTATACAAAGAGGGTATTCCCTCCTGGCCCATAGTATCACTCGAAGGTACTCAAACTTACGAATGGGCAAACCAGATGTTTCGGCGCCTCAAATTGCTGGTAGCTAACTCAGACTACAGTCAGTTCGTCAACATAATTCGTCGACCTACACCGATTAAAGGACGGGATGCGAGAGCTGCAGACCAATCAGCGAACGTCACTTATACGCCAAGGAACACCCCCGCCTCACAGCTTATGAGTTACAAACCCTGCAATTTTGTGACTTGGGTCGTTTTGCCCAAAGATGAAGAGTAACCGGCCCTAAACCTCGAGGTTACTCTGCTCAGGGTTGGGGTATACCTTACCAATACAGTCACAATTGCCGTCAATTAGTCAACATTCAGCTCTTCTTTGGTGGAGTCAGGAGATATTGAAAGATAGGTCACTAAGCGCACAAGGACAAGATAAACCATAAAAAGCTTCTTGACATCCAGGCATCCGTGTGATAAAATTAGTAGGCGTTGAAAGACTCCACCTTCCCCGGATTTTGTAACTTGGGTCGTTTTGCCCAAAGATGAAGTGAACCCGGCCCTTAACCTCGAGGCTACTCTGTTCAGGGTTGGGGTATACCTGACCAATGCAGGCACAATTACTGTCAATTAGTCAACATTCAGCTCTTCTTTGGTGGAATCAGGAGATATGGAAAGATAGGTCACTAAGAGCACAGGGACAAGATAAACCATAAAAAGCTTCTTGACATCCGTGTGTTAAAATTAGTAGGCGTTGAACGACTCCACCTTCCCCGGATTTCTCGAGGAACCCAGGTTGGTGATCCTGATAAGCCACGTAACTATTGTAAGCACAGACAATGCATTGACAGCACAACAATTCTGAACGTTTAGGGCCGCCTACGAGGTTCAAAAACATGCTACTAGTTAAACGGCTGCAGAGAGTAGTTCAGATCTACTTTATATGCATTTTTGTGCTTATGAGTAGGTCAAGCAGGTGAGGAAACCTAAAGCAAAAACAGTGGTTTGTTTAACCGTTAAAAAAGAGTGCATTTACCCCACATGAAAAAATAAGTACTCATTATAAAAAAAACTACATTACTTATGTCTACATTAATCTTATTTCCAGACGGGCGGACACCGAAGAAGACAGCAGAAGCATAAAGTACGACGCTTATGAGTGAAAGTGAGGCAGCCGTAGACATCAGTCGCAAGATAGTAGAAACTTTTTCTGAAATAATAAAAATAAGGGTTAATCAGTACTGAATATCGGTTGAGCAACCAGACACGTCTGTTAATTAGTCCATGAAGAGTAAATAACAAACAGCAACATGCCAAGCATCTCATTTTACGACGAGCAATTGGTTCAAAAAATACGTTAGGAGTGACTGAGGGTAAAATACTTGTCTAGTAATAATAAGGGGTCTTTTATTGGTAATCAAACTGATAGAGACCGACTATGATTTCAAGAGTTGGCGCTATGTAAAGAAGTAAAATAGAACTTAAATCAAGTTTGAAAAAACGGCAAACGATAAGACGCTACAGTTTTCGGATTTACGGTTGGCAAGACACGCCGCCTGCTCATCCATTGCGCGCACCTAGTCTGTAAAAAATAACCATCGGACTAACCGATTCCAGTTTAAATAGGCAGTATTAAAAAAAAAGCACAACGACCGACTGCATGGACGGCTTAAATGCTGGTATAACGGCAATAGTTTCGAGAAAGTGGCAAACAGCGGAGGAGGGGTGCTGACAAGGAAGTAAGGGGGGGACAAGGGAAAGGGGTTGTGACTAGTGTAGTATTATTATTCGAAATTTGGCTGCAAATCGCACAATAAGGTGTCATAGGAAAATAAAGAGTTGATTGGGAACTCACTCGAGTTAGACCCATTCGGCCGAAAAACGTAACAGAGCGAAAGCATTAATAAACTGTCGAAGCCGTAATTTCCACACACAAGCATAGGAGCATAAAGGAACACCTAAAATAGATAAGACAATGAAATTAACAGATAAATGAAAAAGTTGGAAAAACGAAGAAAAAACTCCATTTAACAGTCAGTTTCAACAGAACAAACGAAGAATATATAAATTCCTTTTGTCAAATATAAAAATGATAGGTGAATGCATTTGTCATCCAAGAAAGCGCAGCGTATAGAGTACTTAGCAACCTACCTCAGAGTAAAAGCAGAAAAGTTGCACTCCAGGTAAGGGAACAAGGAACAAAACTGGCGTGATTAGGTGCATCATGAGAACGACTGCACACACAAGTCTTAATATCCAATCTGGGAGGGCGGTAGTATACCAAGCCACGGGTGTAGGGAGCAGCTGTAAAGGAAAACAAATTAAAAGTCTCTTAGGCAATTTAAGGATTGAAAAGCGATTTTAAAACTAATAGAAATAGTTTAAATGCATGTTATGCAAGGGCAGGCATTTATCAATATGAAGAAAATTTCGGCAGACGACATTTTTAACTTTGCGATCCGAGAAAAAAGATAGAACCATGATAAAACATGATTAGCGACATGCATCTGCTTTTTAAGACGACTAACTGGATCCTATTACTAAATATAGACTTTCCGATGTTCAGGAAAAAATATTATAAGAATTAATACGGGAGTTTTGTTAAATTTTAATAATTCATTAGACCTAATTGTGAAAAATGGCAGGCTCGATGAAATTCGAACGCATGACAGCAAAGAGGCTCAAAACCCATTTCAGCCTCCGATTTTTTCAGAATTGGGTCAAATGAATTATAAGAATTGTCCAATTTGACCTGGGTGACTCCAAGACTATTACAATCTTGCCAGATGTGAAGCATATTTGGTAAAACGCCAGAAGCAAGCTATCTGGCCGACGTCATGTTCAATTGGATTATGCTCTTAGTCAAAAAGAAAGGCTAACCTATCTGGTAGCCAAACCCCAAGGATATTCATTAACTAACTACTTACCAGTAGCGTTAACTCGGCCTGTCTACGGTTGAAAATTCGGTTTCGAGAAGAGTAGTGTGAATATCAGTTCTGTGTGAATAAATATTTCTAGCATCAGTCGATGGTTAACTATGTGAGAATGGTTCGTCACCAAACGTACTTTCAAATAAGTGAGGCAGACCTAGCGCTGAGCCTCAAATGGACCTAATTTCCTAAGATAAATTTCAAAGTATTTGAAATCAACTTAAAAGCTCAAAAATATGCAGCAGAGGAAGTTATTTGCCCCTTGGTAGTATTGACTAAGCACGGTTTTAAAGGCTTACAATCAGATTACTTAAGATCAAATGTTGTCATTTACTATGACCTAAAAAGTGCAAAACGGCAGATTTTTAGGTAGATAAGAATCAACCCGCGCAAGCAAATAAACAGGTAAACACAGATTTTCTTAGGGAGGTTTGCCTGGGAATCCATGTGAGATTTCAATGCTCCGAGGCTCCACCATTCCGAGTCCCGTTGCGAAAGTTTTGCAAGGCCAGCAGAGACCGTGATCCTGAACAGTAACCATCTGACAGAAAATGCAACTATATGATAAGATGGGAAGTATCTCCGCTTTCCAAGTTGGAAACTGAGAATGGTCGCCATCAAACCAGCTTCGAGTAAAGTGCTGCTCCACCAAAATCTTTCCAATGGGGCAATTACCTATGAAATTGTGCTTGGAACGAGCATTACTACCTTAACAACCGAAAGGAAGCATAGCCAAAGCGCTAAATAGAAGGCGACAAGTCTCAGCGATCTTGACACAACGACCAAGAAAGAAATGAGAATGCCAATGAGGACGAGCGCTTCGGTAAAATGATATGCGTCAAGGCTGACCAGATCCTTAAAACGGAGAAGAGTTGGTGTCCCCAGCATAAAGTCCTGCCAGGACTTCGGAACTTTAAAAGTAAAATTGGAGTAAATTGACTGCCTAAGATTTTACCTGAGAGTGGGAGTAGGCGAACGGGTGCAATACCATCATCGCCAATGAGACCTATAAATAATACACGAAATAAATTAACCTACCCGGAAGTTGAATATAAAGCGAACAGAAGGCCACAAAGTACACCAGGCCCACGCCTAAGAGCACTCTATCCGCCGACATGGTAAAGAAGATAGATATCCAAACAAACTGGCCACCGGTTGGACAATTTAGTAAAACATCTACACTCATTAAATCGTCAAAATAAATGACCTATGGCCTTTTCATGTAACTGATTCAAAATAATTTGTACCTCCTTACGCTTAGTACTGGGTTTTCATTGCATATATCCTACTTAATGATAGCCCAGGAACTGCCGGTATGCCCGGACAATTACCCAATTTTCAAAATACTCTAGGGCACTGGTATTAACACCTTTGTAGTATATTTTACAAATCATGAAAAAGATTATATGTGGATCCTCTGTTCATTCCAGTAAGGTTTCTTGAGGTAAAAATGCATGGGCGTTTGAATAACCTATCTGCAACGTTAAATTGAGTGTGGTGTACAGAGGAACCGTATGCCTTGCTATATTTCGAAAAGGGCCAAAAAATATGACCATTGGGACGTGAGTCTGAAGGTTTAAGTTAAATCCCTCATTTCTCCGGCTCATTTGGGAACATTAATCTGTTTAGGTTACTTTTAGAGCTTTCCACCGATGGTTAATCAGAACATCTGTAGGGAGGGCATTCCGCGGTTTGACCACTCTAACAAATAAGTAGAATTTGCTTAACTCAAGTTGAGCCTGTTGAACGCGCCGTTTTAATTAGTGACCTCAGGGATTGGTTGCGATAGCAAATTTGAAAAATTCCGCAAACTTAGGCAACGATCCAATCCTTTCACGATGCGGAGTGTCTGCAGGAGATTCCCGCGCATTTTCCTATAACTAAAGGAGAAGTGATAAAGGTTTGTTATTCTGATCTTGAACTGTTCAGCGTCTTAAGGTATTAATTGAAACAGACACACCTGAACACCCTCTCCCCGCCCTGTTTTTTTTAGTGAATTCGGTCTTTGGTGATCTTTTTCGATTTTCAGAACGAAACGGCACGTGCCTCAAGCCTGCCGAAACCTCCTCTCCAGAGCTAATATAAGTTTCAAATTTTTCGTGTTACGTTCACATTCCTATTTATTATACACCATATCATACTCTTTGTCATCTGCCATAAGTTTTTTACATATTATTAACTAGGGTTCCTTATTCATTTCCGTTTTACATTCTCAAAAAACGTTCTCTCTCTCATTTTTATTCTCCTTATACGTTGTGTCAACTAATCCTTCAGCTCGAAGCCCAGTTAAAGCGGAGATTAACGAGCTTTAAAGCAGAATTATTGGAGCAACTACACCAACTCGGACGAAGTCTACATCTCCAACCTTTACGGACAACCGAATTCCCGCCTCCCCTTCTCGTTCGGCCGCTACTGTTTAGCATATTCCAAATTGCTTTCGAATTTAAGCTCCTTGAGTTAACGAAGTTTTAGTCTCTACCTTAGTGTAGAAGACACGTTGATTTGGAGTAACTCTTGAGTGGATTTACCAGTCTCTAAATTTGGGAAATATTTTCTTGGACTTAACGATTCTGCTGCTATCCAAATATTCCAGCACCGAGGATTATTCCACGTCCAGGACATTATCCCTACGAGAAATACAAGCTTCAACGTTCACTTGCTTCCAAATTCATGCCAGCGGTGTGCTGCTCTAATCTGCTTTCAATCAGGGATGGAGAAGTCACAACAAAGGCTGAGTCGTTGCATGCTTATTAGAAGTCTGACTGCTGAATACTATTGCATCCTAGTCCAGTTATTTTAGAGGATTTATAAATTAAATGCATTCGAATACAGTCCTAAGAGGTATGGAAAACGCAGACGCTCAGGACTCATCTGAGCGGAGGAAAAAATTTGCGGCGTGAGCGGGTCTCTAACCCAGGTCGCAGATTCATGTAGCGACGCACTTAACCACTGCGCTACGTCCTTTACGATAATTTGGAAAACAAAATTGTATCCAAACAAAAAAAGATGACAAAGACAGATATTCTGTTACTACTTCTCCTCCTGCCAAGCGGGCCAAAAGCCTGGGAACACTAATGAATGTCACCTACGAGGACGAAAAGTGCATGGGGTGTTTAAATCTCTTGCAGAAATTCTTATTGATGGAGAAAGAGATAAGAAACTTGAAACAAGAAATGGCCGATCTAAAAGAGAAGGTTCATAGTTCACCCGGAAAAAAACAGCCGTAGCAACGAGAATTCCAACCAAATAAATAACGTATGCAAATATAGCTTCCTAAAGAATTCTTAATGTAGAGCTTAAAGACATTGCGTCTAGAGAGCTCAGTAAATCAGTAGGCATTTCCTTCCTTCAAAAGGGAGATCAAACCAGCTCATGCACCTTACTAATGTCATCCAGCTTAGACAGAAGCAGAAATGTGCTGGATATACAAACATATGCGGCATCGTTGCTGAATGATACAAAAAGGGTGAAGTTGAAAAGCTCGTCGAATTTGAAGCACCGAAGACGAAGAATTCGAAGTCGAAAAGGGCCAAGAAGCTTTCACAAAAAAATGGGTTTGAACTCCGGAAAAAGCTCGTTCTTACCGATAGATGCTCAAGTGCAATCCTCTGTTGGTAATACAGGAGCAAACGCAGGACAAATTGGCAAAGTTCCCAAAAGGGTTTGCTATTAACTTTAGGAATAGTTGCTCATACTGACACAAATAACATCGTCGACCATAGTAGAATTCTTCCTGATACTGATGCTCTATCAACAAATCTGAACTCAAAGTCACTAAACATACATTTTGACCGAAAACGCAATCTTGTTATTAAAGGGGTTCCCGAGTCCACTTCTTTGATAGCAAAGGAAAGGGTAGAATGTGACCTCAGTCTTTTCCGAGAATACTAATATTCGATTCTTCGAGATGGCGAATGCGTTACAGTGCACAAAGTATTCCGTTTAGGGAAAGCGGATGTTTCACATGAACAATCATCACCAAGGCCTCTAAAATCATTCTTGAAAATGATGTTCAGGCTTCACGCCTCCTAGAACGGAGAACGGCTCTCCGTAGCTCACACAACTGTACAGAGCTCGAATAATAAAAAGAAGGCGCTCCAGAACTCGGAGGACGACCACTCATCAGAACTCAGCGTCGGCGGGATAGACACCAGTTCATCTCGGCAAACAATGACAGACTCTAGTATTCAATCGCATGAAATGCGCAGAAGTCTATATGGAGGAGTTACCCAGTCTAAATTGAGATGTTTGTATACCAATGCTCAGAGTCTCATATCGAAAGTAGATGAACTCAAAGCATTAGTATCAGACCGAACCCCCGATGTCGTTGCCATTACGGAAACGGGGCTCAAAGCCGAAATCGTTGATAGCGAGGTTTCGATAGATGGATACCAACTTTTTCGAAAAGACCGAGAAATTAGAAAGGGAGGAGGAGTGGCCGTATATGTTAGGACAGGAATCTCAGCAGTCGAACGAGCACACTCTATCTTCCTTGAATATAAATTTCTCTGGATTAAGATTAAAAAGGATTAATCACAGAACCTACAATTCTTGACGATCTACGGACCACCGAACATTCCAAGTGCAGCTGATGAGTCTCTCCTCCATTTGCTCAAGGAAGTAGCAAGTCACCAGGAGGTGTTTATTGCTGGAGCTTTCAATGCACCTATAGCAGACTGGGTTAATCTGACAGTTGATGGTGCACCAACTTCCTTCGGCAACAAGCTAACGGATCTCACTCTCGACCAACCTCTGGTACAGAAGGTTAACATACCAACGAGATTACGAGAGAACCAGAGAGCAAATTGCCTGGACCTAGTATTTACGAAGGACTTCTCTAGCATTTATGAAGTGTATTCTATTGCACCCCTCCGTAAGAGTTACCATAGAACGCTGATGTGGGATTACTCACTTTATTCTCAGCGCCAGAATGAAAAGGAATGCAAGCGAAATATAGATGGCTGATTTTAACGCGATGAGGAAAGAACTGATGTCTATGAGATGGGATTGTTTGCTTAAAGGGAATCCAGAGGATGACTGGCGATCATTTAAGGCAATCTCACTCGATCTGATTGAACGCTTTTGTCCAGTGAAGGTGCAAAAAGGAATAGTCGCCCCGCCTGGTTAACAAGAGAACTTAACAGGCAGTTAAAGTACAAGAATAAAAATGGAATGTATTCAGGGAAACAGGGCCAGCATAGCATCTCAAAGAATTTCGTCAACTAAGAAACGCTGTAAAAAATGATTCATTAGGCAAGGAAGAACTATGAATCAATAATTATTCAACAGGCTGAATATAAACCAAAACTTTTATTCCATTATATCAATAGTCGACTAAAAAACAAGGACCCAGTAGCAGTTCTCATGGATGGGAATGGTGTTGAAGTCGTTGAAAATTGCGACAAGGCCGAGTACTTAGGTCGGTGTTTTGCCTCGGTATTCACTAGAGAACCAGAACTTCAGCTTGACCACGTCAACAGTGCTGTTATAGACGCCGGTCCAGTGCTTGAATATATACTTTTCCAGGAACCTCTCGTGGATCGAGAACTGCGAAATCTATAAGAGGCGAAGTCATCTGGTCCGGACGATATACCGGCCAAGTTCTTCAAAGAACTGGCCAGCGAACTGTGCTGACCACTAACGCATATATTTAATTTTGTCATTTGAATCAGGAAAACTGCCATCCGAATGGAAGGCAGCAAATATACCCCATAAACAAGAGTGGTGCTCGATCTAATGTCAACAATTATTGGCCTGTCAGCATAACCTCCACTTGCTGTTAAATAATGGAATCAATAATCAAGAAGGCAACCATAAAGTTCCTTGAGGAAAACCAATTACTCTCAGATCTCCAGCATGGCTTCAGACAGAATCGCTCCTGTCTTTCTAGTTTATTACTCACCACAGAGCAGTGGACTCGTGCACTGGACGAAAATGGTAAGGTTGACGTCATATACACTGATTTCAAGAAGGCCTTTGACAGTGCCCCACACAAACGTTTCATCTACCAATTATCTGAAATTGGCATAAGAGGAATGCTGCTGACATGGATCGCAGACTTTCTTACAGGTAGATTGCAAACTGTGTGCATCGATACCTCAAAGTCAACACCTACTCCGGTTCTAAGTGGTGTCCCCCAAGGCTCGGTATTAGGGCCGTTACTCTTCTTAGTGTACATCAACGACTGTGTCGACGACCTGGATTGCAGCGTCATCATGTTTGCAGATGATGTTAAATTGTGGAGGGTCATCAGATCTGATTTCGATAGGCACGCACTTCAAGAGGATCTCAACCGACTTAGCAGCTGGTCTGCTCGTTGGCTCTTAAATTTTAACGTTGGGAAGTGTGTGGTCCTAAGGAGGATGATTCCTACCAATACATTCTCAATGGGCAGCCCCTTTCAATTGTTGAGGAACAGAAGGACCTCGGTGTTCTAATAAACTCCTCACTTAAACCATCTTCACAGTGTTTAAAGGCAGCTAATCGCGCTACACCGGGGTATTTTTTCGATCTCACTTGGAATATGCCGTCCAGGCCTGGCGTCCGTGGTTTAAGAAGGATTATCTACAGCTGGAACGAGTGCAGGCGAGGGCTATGAAGATGGTCAAGAATCTTAGTCATCTGCCTTACGAAGCCAAACTGGTTGAACTTGATTTGTTTCCTCTAAATTACAGGCAACTACGCGGTGACCTAATCCAAACCTACCGGATTGTCCGAGGCCGCGAGTGTGCCCTAGAATTTGCTGACATCTTTGAATTGGCCCAGACGGAACATCTGCGGGGTCATCCCTTTAAACTGCAGAGGAAGTTTGTCCACACGGAAGTCCGTCGGAATGCCTTTTCGCAGAGGGTCATTTGAGCATGGAACGGACTCCCTGACGAGGTGGTCTTTTCAGAAACTGTTGACACATTTAAATTTAAACTAGATACTAATTTTCTGAGAAACTATTGTAAATAAAATGAAGATTGTGTAAGCAGTGGCAGCTTGCGCCTGGCCCACACATATCGATGACCCTACATTTTCATTTGTCAGATTTATCACTGTAAACGTTTGTACTATTGTCATTTTTGCATGTAAATAGGGAGCTCAAGGACAAAAGCCTACTTCCCTAAATAAAGTGACTTAAATACCATCTCATGAATGTTCCGAAAATCTTGTGGTCGTGGCCTTCATCACAATCAACAAAGAATATTCTGATAGCATGCAATGTAAACAGTGTGCTCTTCGCCACTCTCGAGCAATAGGAAGACGGTTTTAAGGAGGTCATCCTCAGCCCACTGAGGTCCTTTTAGGTTTCGACGTCTTGCATGACTGCATCTTTGGGAGAATAACTTCTACTGTTGGTGGATATTGCTGAGTTGCTTAGGCAAAGTATTTTACACTTTCAATACTGAACCGCAGAAGCCAACGATTCGACAACTCCACCAACCAATTAAGGTTGATCTGCAGTCTATCTTCGTCGGCAGAGCTTCGGATTACACTCCAGATTTGTCATATACTCGGCAAACATTGCTGCTTCACTTTCAAAATCCCTGACACTATCGTTCATGTATAATAGGAACGGAATGGGTCATACTTTTGAATCCTGAGAAAGCTCACTGTCGATTGCAGAGGAACTTGATTTCTCTTTGCCGATGCAAAAAACCTGGCACTGGCCCACTAGCGTATTTTCGCTCAATTTGAGGAACACGTTCTCGATTTCTATCGTTTCTAACTTGCACCTCAGTCTTTGATTTTTCCCATTCTCGAATGCTCTTTGAAAGCCATTTAAGACAATGTTACCTGGGTCCAGCTCTTGAGAGATTGCAGCATATGTGAAGCACGCTTCCCATTTGGTTTGAAATTTTCGAACTTAGAGAAATTTACTCTCTTGAAAATGTTGGTCTCCTGGACACTCTGACGGACGTTTGTCATTAAAATTTTGATCCGAATCACCACCATTTTCATCCCCACAAGATTCCAACAGGACAGCACACAAGAAGACCACTATCCTCCTGATCACTAATTTTCAGCCGCTCTATAAGATTTTCCAGTCCACGAACACATCAGAGTCGTATCTTTAATTTATACACAAATTTGATAAGTCTACAAATTTCATCCCATAATTTACGAACATTTATTGTTTTATGATCTGCCATGGTAGGCGAAAATATACTCTTAGGTCATTGGCCAAAACGTGTGCCTCGAGCGGGATTTGAACGAGGGCACCAGTGTGTGGTATCCTGCGATGCAATTGTTAAGAAGAGAATCCTAACCGACTCGCTCGTACGCATCTCTGACGACTCACTCTCAAGCTGCACTAGTGATCCGCTCACATGCCGTGTGCGTATTGATCGCGCAGCCGCCGACAGGATGAGTCAGAGGACCGATTGAGATGCTACTTACTGCAGACCACTATCTGATGGTTTCGATTCCAGCCCGACCTTGAACATGCCGTACATTCTTTGTGTACAAAATAAACGCCGTTTGCATACGGCAACACAGATCTGTTCTTCCCCCCTAGATCCTGAGGTCTCCTTTGGGGATTCATTCGAGGCTTTGTTTGAAGGGTGAACACCAAGGCCCATGACAAGACCATAACAATTTGTTGATGTAGAACTCACCACATCTAGTTCCACGGAACAATTACTGTATATCGTGCAAAAGCAGCAGGCTCAATTAGAGGCAGCTCACTTTTGGATGATGAAATCTATGATGGAAAACTTTAGGCTGCATTTTCCTGGTCCAGAATTATCTAGGAGAGATTCCACTTCAGTTGACGCAGGTTCAGTTTGCCTCACTGAGTTTCTTTACGATCCAGACTCTGGTAGGACTTTCGAGGCCTCGTTTAAAAGTGGGAAAGAAATTTTCCACGTTGAATTTGTCAAAGCCGATGATGCATGGAACGTATGCCATTTCTTACACAAATTGAGCACCAAAGAGCACAAGTGGCACACTAAAAGGCATCTGTCGAAAAACCCTAGTAATTTCACATTCAATTAACCAGTCAAACGACTGTCACAGGCTTTCGGGGAGACGTCATCACTGTTAAACATCCCATACCAATGCCTCAAACTGGTAAAGAGGAAGACAGATGATTTGGGCACCCACATCATTAATATCAACGGTGAGTGTGAGAATTTCATACTGTGAACGGTGACAGAAGATCAATTTAAGTGCCTCATCTTTGTATGCTCTCTTTAGTCAACTCGGGATGTTGAAATAAGAACTCGACTGCTCAGCAAAATCGAAAGATTCCACTTCAACCCTACGGACATTGGTTGAGGAGTATCAGTTGTAAACAATCTTAAGCATAATTCTGCCATTGTGGCGCATCCCATTTCTTCACTTGCCGCCAGCAGCATTCATGTGGTCCCCCAAAAAAGAAGATGTCACTGCAAAAGCCGCAATATTTGACCACCAGAAAACCACAAACAGCACGTTGGCGATGTGATGAATGGCATTTTGTTCACTTCAGTCCATTAAAGAATTTCGTTTGTCAGAAACGTCGCAAGGGAGGTCCCAAGGAAGATCACTGCCTGGCAGGCCAAACCTCCGAATCCAGGGTTGCAATAGATGGACGAGGCACCCCATACACTTTTCACCCCAATTCTGTCAAAAGTCTCACACCATCCTGGCTACTTCAAGACGGATTTTGACACATGGAGCCAGTACCTTAAGGTTATGATCAATGGGAAAGCAACATGCCTACATTTCGATACAGTCTCAGACCTCTCCCTCATCTCTTAGCACAAATTAGCATCAGATTGAATGGCCTTCACTGATCACATTGAACAAGAACGCGATGAATGTTGCTGGAGGAACTCTCCGGTTCACGGTAAGCTTGAATGGGACGTTTCTTTTAATGGCATTCAATTCAATGGAACATGCTACCTCACCAACTCCCTGAAACTTAACTTACTGGATCTTGACTGTATGGAGAAAACTTGGTCTTCTGGAATTGCCACTTAACCGTATTTGCCATAGGGTGCCACCAGGTCGGAAAATCTGGAGGAAAATTTGACATTCACTCTACAGGAAAAATTTACCGCAGTTTTTCGAAATTTTCTCAGTTGATACACAAAGATAAAAGGTCATTCTCCGACTTCAATTGAATTCAAAACCTGTCATCCGACCAAAACGACCTGTTTTCTTTTGCTGCACCTACAATAGTCGACCAAGATCTTAAGCGTCCTCAGCAAGCTGGTGTGCTTCAGCCAGCTTACTACTCCGCATGGGCCACAGCTTTTATGGCCGTCAAGAAAGCCATGGGCAAAGTTCGAATCTACGCTCATTTCTCCACCAGTTTCAATGTTGCTCTCCGCATACATCAGTATCTCCTACAGGTTTACGGGAGATATGTTTTATTTAGGCAAATGACGGAAATTGTTTTTCCAAACTGGATCTATCTAATGAATACCTCCAAATCATGGTAGTCGAAGAATCCCGGCAGCTTCTGACCATTAACACTCATCGTGGCTTGTTCCAATTAAACCACTCGTCTTCCAGTAAACCATGCACACTATGATGGCAAGTACCGAGGGAGCCGCTGTCTATCTGGGGATATCACTGTCACTTGTTCCAAATTCAGATGAATTGTTGCAACGCCTGGAAACCATCCTCAGCCAAATTCAGGACAACGGCTTTCACCAGCGTCTGAAAAAGTACAATTTTTATATCTCGGGTTCAAAATCAACCAAGACGGATATCGCCCAGACAAACATTACACTGACGCCATTCGGAAGATATTTTCACCAAAGGGTGTAAAATCCAAACGTTCTTCCTTAGATCTCATGAGTAATTGAAGCACTTTTCTTTCGAAAAAGGCGCAGTTTTCGTCCTTCGATGAATGAACTACTCAGGAAAAATATCGAATAGGTTTGGTATCGAGAATGTCAACAAACTTTTGAAGAAGTGAAAATAATGTTGAGCTGTGACTTTCTGCCCACACTTTAACCCCGATCTGAAGATTTTCGTTGCAGCGGACACCTCCAAATATGAAATCAGTGCTGTAATTTCACCAATCTTTTAATAAGAAATAAATAAATTGTATATTTAGGGCCCAAAGAGCCCCGTCATTTCAAACTTAGTATCGCGGTTTAAATAAATACAAAGTGGATAATTGCTTTCACTATGTGAGCAGCCATATTAACATCAGAAATGAACAATATAGTAGGCATATCCGATGCAGAATGCTTTGCCATTTTTAAAACAATAGTCAACAATCTTTAACATAAACGGTGAACTAGAAAATAAGCAGTCGTAAAAAATCTCCTACGGTTAAATCAGGAGGCGGAGTTCGGCGAGCCGCCAATTTAAGAAAAATTAGGAGAAAAAAACTGCTTCAGTAAAAAATTAATAGCTAGATGCAATGGGATAGTGCTGTGATGTTGCTGACAACCTATGAGGGTTCGGAACGCTCCTTGTCGTGTGAGAGATAATATAGCAGTCAGAGCTACTGTTTGTAACCACCAGTGGAGGTGAGAGAGGACGAACTCATCGTGGACACCAGGGTCAAAACGAAGAGGGGAGAGGTCATGAGATCATCATCGAGATGCGACCTTGCCGACTGCATAGTCCACCAATGAAAGACGCAAAACCATCAGAACCCGCCTCAATTTAGCGGCCGTAGACTTCAAGGTTTGCACACACACGGGCGAGTAACGCACCTGTAGTCGTTATTATACGATGCGCGTATTGAACATGGTCTCTAAGCACCATGCAAAGCACTCAAACGCAACAGTTATTAGAAGTAATGGCAGAAATATTGGAAATGGATTCTACTATTAAGAAGGATAAAAAAGGTATGAAACGGCACAATCAAAAATAAAGAAGGGAGCGTTACATGAGGTGATATACCTTTTGGAGTGGGGGGAATTACGTCGTCTGTTGGATAACCGGTGGGGAGTGCAACGCTGTGAGCAAATGCAGGGTTGGGACGAGGGGATGCTGACATTGAACTGAGGGAAGCGATACGATAAACGGCGACGGTACTCGTAGGGATGGGGGTCAGCATTCGGAGTGGAAGGGGGCACCGGCATCTTCACCGACATTTCATCACTCCGTCCCCATCCGGGATTCGCGCTAAAAATCCTCCCAGTCCATTCAAAAAATTCTGTCGGAACTGTGGTTCGTTACAGATCCTCAAAAAGGTTGTCAAGTGTTGGCGATGCTAGTTTAAAAGGAGGGGGGGTGAAAAAGTGATTGCAAAGATTGACTCTGCAGAGGATGATGGAAATATAATAAGAGACCAATATAATATCAAGGGAGCTTCCTCAAATACCAGGAGGACCCTTTTCGAAATCCAAAAGTTGCGAGTTAGGGAAGGAAACAGACAATAAGGACTCTTTATCTTCCGAAGTTAAATGTTTGCGTAACTTTGTTTTGAAAATAGCTAATGTGGACGACAACCTAATTTTCAGTGGAAGATTATTCCAGATGAAAGCATATTTGGAGGCAAAAAACTGAGACCATTTAGTTGTGGAGCTAAGGGGTGGTGAAATGATCATGGAGGAATTACGAGTGGCATAGGGTCGATCTACCGGAGTGAGAGCGTTAATACGTGGGAGATTTGGGCTAGAGTTAACACGAAACAGGAAGCAGAGACCAGCTTCGAGTCTTCTAACCCACAGAAATTTAATGTTTGCTAACTGGTATCTATCCGTATAAGAGATACTGGATCCAGGAAGAGAAAATAGTCTTCGAGTAAAAAAACCCTCTGAACTTTTTTTCAATCTTACTGCGGTCAGAGGCGTTCATCAGCCCAAAGAGGGGACAGCAGTATTCTAGAATAGGAAGAACAAACCTGCGGTACAGGTCTAACTTTATTTCCGGAAGGAAAAAATTATGCGATATAAAACCACATATCTGTGCAGCCTTTGCAGAAAGTCGATCTGCATGAGGCGATAATGCTAGCTTGTTCGTGTAACTTAGACCTAAGTCTTTTATGGTTGATCGTTCTAAAAGTGTACTATTTTGAAATACAAAGGGTCCAGGAATCTTAGCGGGGCCAAAACACATAAAACTACTCTTGGGTGTAGAAAACTCCAGCTGCCAAGTACAGCTCCAACGTGAGAGCATAAGTAGATCAGTGTTGATTTTTTCCACGCAACTATTGGCAGTGTCTTTAGAAAATGAATAAATGCACTTGAGATCATCGGCGTAAACAAAATTTTGTGAATTTGTGAGTTAAGCTGAAATTTCGTTTATGTACAGAATAAAGAGAAGGGGACCTAGAACCGAGCCTTGAAAAACGCCACTCGTGATCGGTTGAGGCGTCGAGTAGCTATTACCGACTAAGACCTTCTGGCTGCGGTTAGACAAGTAGGAACCAATGAAGTCAAGGAGAGGAGGCCGGATGCCGATGGCTTCCAGTTTCACCAGAAGACGTCTGTGCGGTACCTAGTCAAAGGCTTTGCTCAGGTCAAAGAAGATCACAACCACTGACTGCTGCTTATTACAAAGGGAAGTGACGAGGTTAATAAAAGTTAAATGACACACTTCGCATGATCTCCCAGGTAGAAAACCATATTGCGAGTCGCTTAAGAGCTTATTTTCTAAGCAGAAGTTAAGAATTTGATTAAAAATATATTTTTCAAGAAGTTTTGCTAGAGCCGGGATTTTACGAACGCCTCGATAATTATTTACGTCCGAACGAGATCCCGACTTGAAGACAGGAAGAATAATAAATGTGTTCCATGAGTCAGGAAAGAATCCGTTTAAAAGATATACTGAGAATACATGGCTAAGCAATCGGGGAAATCTCGGCACTCTCTTAATAACTGAGTTTGGAATACCATCAGTCCCCGAAGAGTGCGAGTTTTTCAGACGCATTATTTGCTTACGAATTAGTTCTATGGAGAAATAAATGGTACTGATATCATTAAATGAGGATGACTGAAACGTCGGAACCGGTTCAGATTCCATCGTAAGATGATTTGCAAAGAATGCACTCAACAATTCTGCCTTCTCAGAGTCTTCGAGAACGAATTTTTTAGTTTCATTAAGTAATGGAGGTATTTCATGACCTCGTTTAGGGCAAGATCGACGGCGGAACAGTTAAGCAACAGATTTTGAAGAGTTTGGCTCGCTGAGTGCACATGGTTTCCTCTGTCTGTCCCGTGCAAGCCGAATCTTAGAGGCTAATTCAAAAAACTCTGCAATCCTTAGATGTACAGATAACGAACTAGTATATTGATCTTTTAATTGCTTCCTCAATTTCTTAAGTCTTGGCAAAAGAAAGTGGGGGACGGTGGATTCCGAATTGTAGGGCTTCACAATTTTGATTGGCACAAATTCCAGGATGTTATTTGAAACGACTGACATTTAGTCAGAAAGACTTGCTGCATCGTTCATGGAGGAGAGACGCTGCCAATCCAATGCGTCCAAAACGTTGTTAATTAAGCTCATATCTGCGAGGTCAAACTTATGAAAGGTGCGAACGGCGCTAGCCTTTTTCGATGAGACAATTGGTAAGCAACAGTGAATTAATGTATGGTCACTTTGGAAGAGGCCTGCTTAAAATCAACGAAGAGGGGAGCAATGTCATTTGTGAAAATCAGATCTAATATATGCTTGTCTCTCGTTGAAGAACGGACAAGCTGTGACTAATTAGAGAAATGAATGTTATCTAGGAAAGGCTGAAATCTGGGTGGACAAAAGTTTGAAATCCAGTCAATTTCTGGAAAATTAAAATCCCCAGCGATTATTTTAATGTTAAAATTGGACTCCGAAACCAATTTAAAAATTTCCCAAAGTTTCACATCTTCATCGGATGATGAATTAAGCGGGTAGTAAATACATCCGAGAATGGCCTTTTGCCAGGGTGACAGGATAATGGATGCGAAGCAGTAATTACCAGAGAATGACGTGACGTTAAGATCAAATGAGAAGTGCTTAAATGAAGCTTTAATATAGAGAAGACAACCACCACGCTTACTAGTGCGGTCCTGACGGTAGAGATCGTACTGGTCTATGACAAGAAAAGAGTCTGAAATTAAGGGATGGGTCCAAGATTCAGTTACACATAAAACATCAGGCATTAACTCAAAAGCAATGGCTCTAAGTTGGGCCATCTTATTTATAACAGATCTAGCATTTAGTAATATGACATCTAGGGTAGTTCGAGTATTCAAACTAAGGTTTTCGTTATTAATTTAAAAAAATGTGGAGGTGGGTAATTAAGTTGGAAGTTATTGTGGCTTGGAGGGTAATTGCCAACTGTGCCATAACGATTGGTATATAGAACGTCATTAACAAAAGGCTGAGAGGGATATCTGAAAGGTGTAGGAATAAAACTTTCCGGTATCGAACCACCATAGGGGTTACGACCGGGATATGCCTGTTGGTAGTTAAAACGGAATGACGGGAAGTTAGATGGAATAAAGGGGCTGATGGGAGATGGCAAGCAGCTATAAAAATAAAATGCTGGAAATTCAGGTCTTGTATATCGGTTAACATGGTTAGGGTTATTTGCCTGTTGGAGAGGCTTGCTTAGTTTTGGAGAGGGCAGTATGCGATTACTGAGACCTGCGCTATCTTGCTTTTGGGTCTGGGTTAGATTTACGTCCTTCGGAAAACCTGCCTTAGGTGATATAATTGAGGGTATAAGATGGCCCGTGGGGTTATGGGACGAGCAAGCTTGTGGAGGGTTAAATAAGTTTAATTTAGATGATTGCGGATTTTGTATTTGAAGAAGGTTATTTATGCGATTTGGCTCGGGAAATTTCCCGGAGATGCCTGGAGAATTGTGTTTAAGTGGGGATACTGGCAGTCTATGTGCTTTAGACGGTTAGACGGTATAAATGCTTTAGATGGGGTCGCAAACATTACAGGCGGGCTGAAAGCACCGGAAATTGCAGTATTCGGCCACGAGGGAGACGAAGTAGAAGGTTGAGTGGAGGGGCTGACCGAACTAGACATCTGAGAAGATGAATTAGCAGTTGCATTGACGTTAGTGGAAATACGACCAGACTTATGAATATAAGGTTGAGAAATTGATGATAACAAGGACCCATTTCTTCGCTCCATTGGTGTAAGATCTCGACAAAGGAAACATTGTGTCATTGCCAAATAGCGAGAAGTGCGACCTCGTTGAGCAAAGATTGAGTCAACCTCAACTGTTGAAAACAATTTAACTAGTATAGGAGGATTCTTGCTACGCGAAGAGAGACGTTTTGCTTCCACTATTTTGTAGTTGAAACCACCCGAGTACAAAAAGGTCATAGCAACGTCAACTGGGCGTCTGTGTCAACTAGGCGTAAGTGTCAAGGTCAAGGTAAATGGCGGTTGGTTCAAATTTGAAGATAAGTGAATTCTCGAATTATAAACCGATTTCTTCGTTTCCTGTTGAAAATATTAGCTTAATTATTGACAATTTATTGTATTTCTACCTCATTATCAGCTGCACACACACTTAGTTATTGCAATTGCAAAAGGGTAAAATATAAAGGTTTTAAATTTTTCACCCTACATAGCCTCTTTAAAGTTCTCGCAGATTTACGTCAAAAGGACGGAATATAAAGGTTAATTCTAGAAATAAAGTTGAAATTT